>JBCAUG010303744.1:0-17564 GCA_038406175.1 Haplosyllis leylae | reverse complement strand
CTCACAGGAGGGAAGGCCTGCCACCTTCAAAGAAGGCGCTTGCTAACCGGAAACGGAGCCTCTCTAAGAGGCCGCCGCTCCCCAATCCAGGCTGGCTTGCAAAAGGAGGGGCCGCATTTTCAGCGGCACCACATATATACCTCAGTTGTGGTTAAAGTCTGATGCAGGGAGTATTGACAATGACTAACACAGTATGATTCAATTTGAAAATTTGAGTTTTTTTTTTACTAGCTTTCTTTGATAGATAGAGTTAACCAAATGTTATGACCCTATTCGGGCATAATTATTCAGGACAAAATATAATAATGATCATGAAAAAAGATATTGCGGTCCATAATTTCAATACAGAATAAAACATAACCGGATCACAAAATCATTGATACTGAAATTAAAAAAAAGCCTTTGCATGTTTTTAATTACATAACAAATCCAAACATAATGAGAACTATGAGTTAGTATTTAAAAAGAAAGATGAAACTGCAATGATTTGGGATAGCCTGAAAGACCTCCATTCAATACATACTTGTTCTCATGTAAACATCATAGATAATGTATGTCTCCCACTCTCCATGGTCTAGGTATGTGGCTCCTTTGCTTTCATCCTGCAGCATACCATTACCAGTGTAGACCACATAGTGGCCTTGGGGAAGCTTAGGATAGGTCATTTCAAATGAATAATTTCCTCTCTTCCCAGCAGGAATAGCATAAATGCCTACAATTAGAAACATGAGGAAAAAATTCTGTGTATATTTCAGCCAGCAACATACATATCTCCTAGTTGACTCTCAAAAGTAAATTTCTTATTTTATGCACTCATCTGGTAAATAACATTGATTATATTTCATTTTGTTGTTTCAGTTCAGGAGAAAAATTGTGTCTGGTCAATTTGACTTAAAATCATTACACTAAGGACAGTGGATAAAAGATGACTTGTCTCAAATGTTACACAAATGAAATGATAATCCAAAAGGAATATTCATTTCTGAAACTTTCAAATATTTACCAATTTCAAATTTACAAATTGAGCTACTTTATTTGAAATATGTTGACAAGGAGTACTCACCAAGGTCAGGATAATAGCTGTCATATTTATCATAGGAAACATTTATGAAGCGAAGAGCATTGGGATGAAACCATGGGTCTGAGACTGGGTTGTGTGCAACAAATACTTCTCTATAGCGATCAAGCCAGTCATAATTATAAGTACTAGAAACACCAACCACCATCAGCATCATCACCACCACTAGTGACAGACATAAATTACTATTGTTGTTGTGGAATATCATACTGGTTCAACACAAAGGTGTTCAGGTATTATGTGTGGTTATGTGGCCAAATACAACAGTTTATATAACAGTTGTTTTCTTTGTTCAGACTAATTGATGAGGTTTGGTTATCAAGGATTAGATGCCTCAGAGATAGAGGTAATAAATTAAAATTGAAGTCCAACAAAGCCAACAAAATTGTAAGTCAGACCATCAAATCGTAAATTTACTGACGGCCCTTTAGCAAATTTATAAATGTAACCTGTTACAGTCTTGCTAGTAATGTATTTAGAAGTAAACCTTAATCTATATTACTTAAATTGCTTGAATCATATTTTGTTCTTACTGTATTTGCTGTATTTCCAGTGTTGAACTGTATTTGAACTTAGATGACAATGTCTTGTGTGTCAACTATTCAGTCACTAGACTTAAAGTGTAGCTTGTTACTGTGTTCTGCTGTAAGACCACTCTGCTGAATCTTGGATTTCCTAATAAAATATATAGAAGCTGCTAATTTGTATTCTTCCTGCACAAGTCAAGTACTCTCCTAAGAGTACCCAGAACTGTCAATAGCTGTTCGATACTGGTGCTATCCCTTCTACAGCAAGTAAATTTTACCAACTTTGAGTCTAGTGCATAAACTGAATGCTCATGAAAAACTGTGGTCACCCCCTAAGAGAAGAGACATGTTACTCCAGTGGCTGACTGAATTGTATCAACTGAACTGAACTGTGTGGAGAGTCGTGATAGTGGCATTAGGACCACATATAAAATATCTTAGATCTCTCAAGTAACAAATGCCTCAATGACTCACAGAGACTCAGGTTCAAATGGATGAAGCACCAGGAACTTTTTTTTCTAATCTATGATGCAAATGTTGCAATTTCGGCTATTTTGTGAAAAAACTCGAATTCTATGGCAGGACAGTAAGCTTTTGAATAGGAAAGCTAGCAGGGTGAAAAAAACAGTTATTACCCACTGAAAAGCAAGATGGCTGAGTTGTCCTCCTCCTTGTCTGTTGACATGCATCAAAAGCACATGGCTACTTGTCATGTGACTAAATAGAGGCTGCTCATTGGTTGAGAGGAGTGGTGATGTCATCAGAGGATTCCATGTGACTTTACAAATGGAGGTAGATCTACCCTAAAATCACTGTTTTTGGCTATTATTCAGTACTTGTAGGATGAAATCGTTACATCACTTGCTGTAAGGTAGATGTCAGTTTTATTTGCCCTTGGGACAAGTTAAAAAGTTGTTACCCTCGAGCTAAAGCTCTCACGTAACAACTCGAGCTAAAGCTCTCAGGTAACAACTTTTTAACTTGTCCCAAGGGTAAATAAAACTTATATTATTATATTATTTTAAAAAAATTGCTGTACTAGAACCAACTAACTCCTGTGAGAGACAAAGATTCTGCCACTGTACCACAGAGACACAGCTACCAGAGAAGACAGTTAAATTGATCCTAATTCATACTTCAGTGATTTTTCAGCTTCCCTGAATTCGCTAAATTCAGTGAATTCAATGAAAGTTCTGCTCTATTTGAGGAAAACTCGAATATCTCGAATATCTCCCTGCTCAGGTGGATCAGCATGACAGATCGCAGGTGAACTGGAAAAACACAAAAATTAGAATTTGTCTTGCAGTACTTTTACAACTGTTTCATCAGTTTCAGACGGGGAAATGAAAGGAATCATAAATGTCCATTATGACCTTTGAAAAAGAAGGCCATCTACCATTATCTGTAAGTACAGTCAATGCAATTGCAATGGAGCTCGTTCAGGCATGACAGCCCAATGCTGCCATCAGTCACACATTTGCACTGGAAATTTGATTCCAAAAATAACATTGCGTCTATGGGCCGATTTCCTCACCTGTCTAATACTAGAATCTTATTTTTTCCTCCACCGTCTTTCTTTTATTTTGCTTTTTAATGAATATTTCCATTATGGCACATAAAGCAATACATTACAACATCTGACAATACCAACATTGAGAGAATTATATAAAGACATTCACACAGGAATTTCAATGGACATGCTTATTTCACTGACAACACATTCATTCCACATTGAACATAAAACAATTACTTTCAATAATATGAATCAAAACATTCACACAGCATATACCATCTTTCCTATCTGTCATAAGATGACTCTAATAGGGTGTAGAAAGACACACCTGATGTGTTAAATATCCT
The DNA here is from genome assembly GCA_038406175.1 of Haplosyllis leylae. Taxonomy (NCBI): domain Eukaryota; kingdom Metazoa; phylum Annelida; class Polychaeta; order Phyllodocida; family Syllidae; genus Haplosyllis; species Haplosyllis leylae. The sequence continues at coordinate 14,099 of JBCAUG010303744.1, read as the reverse complement.
GCAAGTGAGGGCTTTTACCACACAAATTGTCCTCCTTTTACATTTGAAGGCTATCCCATTTAGACATCAGTGTTAAATGACTTCTCAATTCACTGGACTTTATTTAATTAGGTTTCATTAAACGCAACAAATGTCACCCACCACACAGTGACTGAATATTTTGATTCGCAATTTTCTTTTTACTTTCATGATGCATTAAAAACCGATCTGCACTTGGTTTTGTCCAATAATTACGCTGAAAAATACTCAACAATGTAATGAATTGTTATTCATTTATTTTTTGTCGCTAAATTTCAACTAAATTCAACTAAATTTCAACTAATTGAACATAACAATCATTACTAGCTTTACAGTGCATTTCACCTACATTGAGCATAGTGAATTGCAGGGGTAAACAAGAACTTAAGAGCTCCACACTAGACCATATATGGTCATACAAAAGGGGTGTGTCTGCAAATGAAGCATTTCCATTGGGTCCAACCAGAAATTTTAACACAAGATGATGATCTATCACTGCTAAACCTCACATTCGTACAACCCCAAAAAAGCTAGTGATATGAATGTCTTGCTATATTGGACTCACCACTGTAGAAATAGAGAGAGAGAGAGAGAGAGAGAGAGAGAGAGGGGGGGGAGAGAGGGAAGAAATGCGTGTTGTGTTTACCCCAAGTCGTACTCAATGGGGATGATGACAAAGGTGCCAGACAATTTCCCTAAATTATACAAATTTTGCCCCATTGGGGGTTGAACCCAGGACCTCTTAATCATCACTCTAATACACTACTGACTGTGATAGGCAGGTATGTGTTGGGCAGGAGATTTCTGAAGTGAACAATGATTCATGCACCACTTGGACTTTAATCAATAGAACATGACTTTACCAAGGCCTTAATGATTGAGATTGGCAACCAAATGTTCACTTAGCTCAGTCGGTGGAGCATTGGCATGATGATCCGGAGGTCCTGGTCTCAATCCTCATTGGAGACAATTTTTGGGCTTAATTCATTTGGCTATTCCCTGTGTAAGCCTTTGTTATCAACGTTGCCAATTATGTATAATTTAGGGAAGATATCAAAAGGAAAAGCTTGAGTTTCAACACTATTTCAACGTCAATACAAATCTGTTAGTTTATATTAGGTCAATAGGAGAAAATTGGGAATTACGCCCGAACCAATCAGTGGTCTGCCGCGCTACAACCCTTGTTCACTAAATCTGCAAAGGTATGAAACAGGTAATTCAATTGGCCTGTTTGCACGCGATTTCGGCCTCTTAATTCAAAAGAAATCTCCTTATGTGTTGAGTTTTTTGGCCAGTTATTCAATATTCCACTTGAAAGAATTGGTTAATGACCTGTAGTCATGAAGCAAGTGGAAACAAATTGCTCAGTTACAAATAAAATCCAATCATTTAGATTCAAAATTTAGAATTAGATATGTAAAATATATTTTGTACATTTTAACTTTTATTTGGTGAAAATTGAATGTAAATAAAGAAGATGCGAGAGAATATAGACATTGATATGGGTTTACTCCGTATTCTATTAACTTGCGTGATCTCTTGAAGTAACCGTCAAGACTTTCAAAGAAGTGTGTGAAATACCAATTGAAAGATTCAGTAGGCCACTGTGCACTCTTTGCCAAAGAATGGCAAAAGAGATGACCTTAGCATCGGGCAGCAATTATTTTATAATTACATTATTTTCATTTTCAAAGGAATTTAAAACATTTTAATATCTGTATTACGCTGCGCTATCACGACTGAAACAATGACAAAACAAAATTTGATCTGCAGTTCACACTGCTGTTGTCTAATTAGCTCAGGTCCTATTAGCTCTTCTCTCTCTCCGTGTCTCAGTGCACACAGTTAATAAACTAACACCAGTATAAAGTTGCACTCCAGCATCAGGAATCTGCTACTTAAGCTAGGCAAGTATAAGCTAAGCTGTAATGCTGTCAGGAACCCTTTGTGTGGCCCCAGTGAAGGGTTACCCTTTGTGCTGTATAGTTATTGGCCATTATGTAATTGTAAGTTGGGGCTCTAAAGTTATCAGTTATTCCATGCATCTTAATCCATAGCTTTATATTAAGGGAGAATATGTTTTCCCTCTCGTGAATTACCCATCCTTGTCTGAAGGTAATCGTTCATCGTATTACCTTGCACTGCGCCTTAAAAAGGAACTGTCGTCTTTAACCACAAGGTGAAGGGAAATAATTGTTCAAAATAAATTTCTTGCCGATTTTTGCCTTTTCGTTCTTCTCTTAATTCTGCATATACGGCTTTATTCGCTTAAAACAAATATTCTCTGCTGCATCAATCTCTTGAAACAAGAAGCGCGATTTAGTGCAAATCTGTTGACGTTGACTTTGTTTGCCCAGCTAGGAACTTCTTTCCCGTGGTAAGTGCCATTCCCCTTCACTGAGTATGCAGACATGACTACAAGTGAATTTTTAAATGGAGGGGAAAATTTTATCATTCAAAATGGAGATGATGTTATACTTGTTTCATCATAATTCACTTGATGTGGCAGAGCAGCGCACGGTGAAGCAGTCAAAACCCTGAAACATGCTGGGACAGACATCTACAAACACAACTCCAAACACAGTTGCCATGAACAGTTTTGTTTTAAAATTTTGGAGGACGTAAGTCTTTTTTGTGGGACTACTGGTACCCTGTTTTGGACTTATGGTAACGTCTGCGTTGTGTGTCAAAACCACTCATTTGTGTGCTTTGTCAATTGCACAATTTTAGATTCACCTCTGGTATGACACCTCTTGTCCTCTTAGGGCCAGTATTGCAGCCGAACCACTTTTTAGCAATGGTGGGATGCACTATATTTTAACCACTCTGTGTGACAGACAAGTGCTAAAACCAACGTGTAAATTGTATATTTGATTTTTGTATTGTAGTTAACTCAACATGGAAGGACATGTGCCATGATGGGGTTTTTATGTCATCTAATCATTTGTAACTTGTGTATTTTATCCGTTCTTTCTGATGGAATTCAAGAAATTCCTTTCATTAAGAAAACGTTACAGAAAAACAGAAAGAAAACGTGGACAATCTACAGTCAAAAACTCCTACTTCAGTGTGTTAACTTCCACAGGAATGTACTTGCGATGGCCACAAATTTACATCTCCTATTTAGGTGCTCAGATATTCAGAAAAATGAGGTTTTACAAAGGGCAAAAAGAAAATTCAGGTTAGTGTTCTAATCAGATGACAAATTGTAACCATGAAACACAAGTAAAAGGGAAATTGATTTTCGCTGTATGGTTTACGACGGTAAGACCCATTATTGTAGAATATCATGGGATTTATTCCCCTATTGTGAAGTGGAATCATTTTTGTCAATAGACGCAATGCACTTTGCACAATAAGCTGAAGCTGACTGGTGTTCATTGTGTCCCATCAAAAATTTGCTCCAAACTCCTTAGACTATGATTTACAGAGTAGAAGATATTTTTTTCTTGTGTTGAATTGCAGAGAAACGTTTGGATTCGCCTGTTCCTGCCACGGATGTCTAGGAAGAAATGTGCGTTGCGAGATTTGGTTGTACGAGGTACCAATAATGATCAGATACTTGGCTGATAGTTACGAGAGTCTGGTGCCAAAATTAGGGAAATGGTGGTGGATGGCCATGTTTAACGTCTGGCAGCTCAAACTGAGCAAACTTCAAGATAAGCGAATTATATTTCTACGAATCTGCGCATTGCAGCTAAAATCTATTGTCAAACACAATTTAGAACACATGCATGTCGTCCATTTCTGGTGGCTTACTGATTGCATACTATTTATTGATCTCTTGACACTGACAAAAGGGTTAATCTCATCATGAAACAACAATTGAGTTTTTCCTATTTTGAATTTGAAAATTCATCTGATTCATCTAATTAGACGATAAAAATAATGTAATATTAAAAAGACTATTGTGATCAACAGTCAGGCATGCTAACCATTACACCAACGTGTCAACTGTAAATGATAGACACAGAAAAGCTTTCAGTAGCATTCAGTCATGCTGGACTGGGTCTAGTTGAATTCATCTAATCAAAAGAATGTGACACAAAATAGGGAAAACACGACTGTTTCTTGCTTTATTTCGTAGGAAATCAACAATTCCAATGGAACTTGACTTTCATCAAGATTGATCTTGTTCACTCATTGCCACCGTGTTATTATGAATTCTTGGCTGTGGAGCACTCAAATACAGGATTTTATTACAGTGATTATACAGGTTACAGCTTCTATAAAGCCAGAATGTATGATTCTCAGTTGTGTGGAGTTCATAACAAAATATATTTGTATCCAAGGCATAATGATATTGATATCATCTATGTTAACAAAGGAGTTGAATCTGAATCAGATTTCTCAGTCCTTTTTCAAATCATGGATTACAAATTAGTGAACAGCGACAAAATAAACTTCAGATTTATGAAAGATGAATTAATTAACTCTCAACAGAGTTTATCAATAGGCCAAATATTGAAGATTGAAATATTATATTTACGAGTAAAGAAAATTAACATAATTGTCTTGGAGATTCCTTCAAATAGCTCTTACTATATTTATGATGGTCCATTGACTGGCACAAATTTTCAAGTAAAAGAAATTGATGGAAATGCCAAACTCTTATCATTCCAATGTATCATATTATCAAAAACAAATACCAATCATTCTCTCAAATTTGATGCGATTAAGAGGGATATTTCAAGTTCAATAACTATCAGAGAAGATGTGGTTATCTCAGTACAACTCCCAGTATTAACGTGTCAGTACAGATATGGACAATACTGCATGTTAAAGGTAAGATCTTTTAGTGTATTACTATAATTGATATTCAATACTACATTGTTGAATATTTTGCACCTACAATAATTACCATGTATTTTGATATGAACTGCATGAAACGCAATTGCATGGAAGATAATACACCTATTTCTTTTTCTCTACATTGTGTCAATAAAGATTGACACAGGCAATGAAGATAATCAAGTCCAATTCTCATTAACCAAATTGCAAATCGATGGGGAATACAAAGGAAACTGCATGTTTGCTGGTTTGGCAATCTATCAGGAAGAAAGAGAAGATTTACTACTTTGTACAAACAGAAGCCTTTGGACAAATAAAACAATCACTATTACAGTAAACCAACAGAGTATTATATCAAAAACAAATTATGTCATTCTTGTGCTTTATAATATGAGAAAGTACATATGTGCTGCAGCCAATTTCAACATTACAACATCAAAATGCACTGGAATACTGATAAATCCATGTGAATTTGAAGCTTATTGCTCAATTTGGTTGGAGACAAAATTGACCTTATGTGATAGCTATCTAGAAACTTTTAGTTCAAAGTATGTTAAAGTTGTAAAAGAAGAAAGATATGTCATGGTGTCCATGAACCTAATATTTGTTCAAAATAACCAGCCAGATTATAACACATGTGTTTATTTGATTTTGTCATCTAATGTCATAGCAAGACTACAAGATGTTTCTCAGAATGAATTCAATAATAACATTATGGAGCCTGGCTGTTTTGTAAATATCAAAGTTCATGGAGTAATCATTCCTAATATTCTGACCTCATCATATCAAGGAACCATAAAAAAGTGAAATGCTACAGTTTGTAGGACATGGAAATGTTGTCACTCACAATTTCTTAGTAGAAGAACAGAAAAATGCTCCTTTCATTAATATTCACCAATGTAGATACAAAGTTAAGTTGAAAGCCACTGCAGCAGTGAATCTTCAGTCAGAAAGTAAAATGTTACCAGACAGAATAATAATTTTCACTTTGGCAGTGAAAGGAGGATCATCATCTTCAATGTTGCTGAGATTTAAAATGCTTAGCTCTAATTTATCAGCACAAGAAATGAGATCAAAAGCTTGTAGCAATATGTTACAGAAATACCAAATACCTCTCAGCTCTAATGTGACAGCATTTGAATTACTCAAGAATGTCACCACTGTAATATATGGCCAAATATTAAACATTTCTATGAACATGGAACATTCTAAGGCTTATATTTTTGAAAATAACACAGTTCAACTCATGATTAGATCTTCATTCTGCTATTATAAATGTGTAGAAATTGCAACAATGAAATATTGTAAGGTTCTAAATGTGTTTGATCCCTTTAGCACTGAAAGTTCAAAAGTGTATGGTAACAAATGTAATCATAAGAACAAAGAATATATTCTGCATTGGAGCCACATCTTGGCATTGTCCCATTTTGATAGCACTAAAGTAATATCAACAGTACTTTTACCAGGAATTTATGAGCAAGTTACAATTCACATTTCCCATACTCAAACAATTTCCTTGCAGCCAAACCAAACTTCATGTGTGGATGTCACATGGCAGGACACCAATATATTACAAAAGGTTGATATTTCACTTCAATTGAATGAGAAGCAGTATCAGATAATTATAGAGCCTAGTAAAAGTGATAAAATGTACAACTGGATGGAAGGTGAAAGAAAATGTATTGAGCATGATGGTCATTTACCAAGTATAAGTAGCCAATCAGATTTTCATGACTTGGTTGATATTATTCTCAGAGCTGTATGGACTGGACCAATCAGAATGATTTACATTGGTTTAAAAGTAAGTTATGAATATAAAAGAAATTGCAACTGTTTTCAAAGAAAAACATAGCAAATAGCTTTCATTACACTGCCGTAGTCTCAAAATAGAACCAAGTGAAAGGTTTCACTTTGACTACAAGGGCGTGAGGCAACTTTTTATTTCCTGTGTTTGTTGTTGTTCTAATCAACAGTACATGTAGTTCTATGGGATAGTAATTTGTTTGGCTAAAACAATGTTTCTTCCACTTTAATCTGTGAGCAAACTTTAACTATTGTCACCCGAATTCAATCAAATAGTACACATGCAATGTCGCTATTCGACCAGGCCTCAAATCAGGTATTCAAGGAGTTTACTATTGGTACAAACTAACAACTAGCTGGTTTCAATGTAGACCAAGTGATCTTCGAAACTCTCAATCTGTAAACATTTTTTTAAATTGTCAATAATTCCTGGTTTTTTTATTTTGTTGCAGAATTGGACATGGATCAATAACAGTCCCCTTTCCTACCAACTCTGAAGAAACCCCTTGATGAGGGACAAGAATCCAAAATATATTGTAGAAAGGGGAAATAAATACCCTTACTTAACAAAATATCAAGAGCAATCAAAACTAAGTGAAATTTCACATGTATATATTCATCAGATAAAAAGAGAATTTTTCAGTTGCACAATTATGATTCTGGAAAATTTGTTGTCACCAGAATGGATTCCTATATCTTGTGATTATGCTGTTATATCTGACATTGTCTGTGTGAAAGAAAACAGTATCATATATGAGGGATTAAATATTAATAACACACCAAAAGTACAGAAAGTAGTGCTAACTATGTTTTTATGTCCTGATGGAGAGTACATATCCTCCAGTAGACAGTGCAATGGAATAAATGATTGTACAAATAATGCTGATGAAGCACATTGCTTTTGCTTTGTGAATGGTAAAAAGGTGATCAATTCATACTTTTGTAAATACTTTTGTCAACATCCAACATGTACTTGTCACAAATTATTGTTTCAAGGGAATTATCCAGGTTGCCATCTCTTAGAAGACAGAAATAATAATACACTATTTAAGAAGATTTACTCCAAGGATCTTTTTTACTATGATTGTCCTAATGAATCAAAATCAAAATGTGTATATGAAATTGATGAAAAAGGAATTTTAGAGACATGTAGAAATGGGAAACACCTTGAACAGTGTGCAGACTTCAACTGTAAAAGTGTGGGGAAATATAACTGCCCAGGATATTATTGTATACCCCTGTCTTATGTATGTGATGGAAAAATTGACTGCCCTAGGGCAGTGGATGAAAATGGTTGTGAAAATTACACATGTAAAGGATTTTTTCATTGCTTCAATACAAAACAATGCATCTACATTGCTGATGTATGTGATGGTGTGCAAGACTGTTCTCATGGAGATGATGATGAAATGAATTGTATTCTGAATGAAAACATCTGTTCAGAAAACTGTTCTTGTCAAATTTTTGCAATTAGTTGTAGATTTATGCACAGACATTTCTCTCACCAATTTGCATTCATTTCAAAAATGATATACATTTTCATTATTGGAAATCCATTTCTACTAGATTTTATTTGGTTTGTTGATTTTCACAAGGTTAAAAGTTTAAATTTACACAACTTCAAGCTTCTAGATATCTGTAGAACATTTGATCAGTCACTTAAGAAGTATTCTGCCTTATTTGCACTGGATATTTCCAGAAATGAAATAAAAATTCTCAAAAGCCATTGTCTGCATTTACAAATCAACATGGTTCTTCTTAATATTAGTAGAAACCATATTGATGAAATACAACATTTAGCTTTAGTTGGTTTAAAAAGTTTACATATATTAGATTTAAGTTACAACAGAATATCCTTTATCAATAGCAACATGTTTTTAGGTATGGGTAGTATTATTTTCTTTGGATTTTATGGAAATAATCTTAAAACAATAGATGATTTGACATTTAAACATTTCATTTCAATCAAATTAATTACAACTAATGATTTTAGAATCTGTTGTGTAAAGCCTTGCAGCAATACTATTTGTAGAAAAACACACAAAGACTCAAATACCTGTCAAAGTCTAATAATAAACAATATTGTCATCACAATATTTTTTGTAATTGCATTTGCACTGACTGTAATCAATTTGATTTCATTTTGCAGACTAATTAACTTTGGAAGACATTGGTCTATTGGCCAAAATACGAGCTTTGAAGTTATTGTCAAATATCTACATCTTTCAGACTTATCCTATGCTATGTATTTGTCTTTTATAACTGCAGGAAATATTTATCTTAAAATTTCTACTGCTGCCCATGCATTTCACTGGAAAGGTCATGTTGTTTGCTATTTCTTATGTATTTTGTACACACACTTTCAAATGACATCTATTGGGGTAATTATGTTCTTGACATTAGCAAGATGGTTAGTTATTAAATATCCATTAACATCAAGACTCAAACACTTTTCATTTTCAACCAAATGTCTCAGGTACTTTTCAACAACATCACTTATTTTTTCTGTCTCATTAACTTTATTCTATATCTTCTACTCAGGTTTGTATATGCTACCTAACTTATTATGCACTATTTTTTATGACCCATTGCAGACCACATTAATTCAATATTTGGCATTATTTTTGGGCTCTGTTCAACTCAGTGCTTCTATAGCTGTAATTATACTCCACTTAATGCTTTACATTACCATCTACAAGTCACTGAATGTAGTTAAAAGTGATTCACAATTCTTGTCTTTGGGAAAGATGACTATTCAAATTATTTAGGTAACTTTGTGTAAATTTTTTTGCTGGTTTCAGTCAGGAACCATCCACATTTTATCAGTTTCTATTAATCAATTTCCTGTGAAAATACTACTGTATGAAATGATATCAATCACTCCATTTAATTCATTTATAAATCCTATGTTTGTTATGTTTGTCAACAGGAAAGCAAAATACCATAACAATAGCATTAAAGATACCAAGTGTACTGATTACAAAATAAATTACAAACAAACAACTTGTCAGTTGACAAAAACAGGACTTTTTAGAGGACAGGACGATTCAAATTAAAATAGAAATGTCTCTTTGTCACTTCAGCCTCTGGGAACCTTTCAAAATCAGCTGTCATTTGTGTTCTTTCAAAATCGTGTGTTGCAGCCCAGTGTCTTACAACACAGCCACTAAGTTACACAAGTTGATGCCCATTAAATTGATTTTCATTCATGTTCCCATTGTTAGAAATTAATGAAAACGCGTCTTGGCGATTGACAAATGGGTATTGATGTTCCATGTATTGTTCTGCTATCTTTAAATAAAATATCATACTGTCGATGTAGATGATGGGATAGTTGAATTTTCGTTCATTTTTAGTGATGAATGATTTGTCAGATTTGCAGAAATCAAAGAAAGTTCTAAAACTTCAATAAAACAGTAGAATAGTACTTTGTGGTCCATATTAAAACAATATCAACAATTTTGTAATATCACTGTGCGACAATATCAATTGCCTCTTAAAACTTTTCTATCAGCCTTTACACCTTACAAAACTTAGTATCTCAAAACAAAGTTAAATCTTGTCGTTACTTTGTTACAATGTATCAAACAATTTGTGATTTTAACTGGATTTCATGTTCGAAAAAAAGACAGATGGTACACTGATAAATTGTAAAATCTAAAAACCCGTATCGTGTCAATATGCCTAATCGAGTTTTTCCTAAATGGAGATGTATTCTGTAGATTCTACAGAATCATACACTGAACAACTGAAAAAATCCAGAAGCAAAATGTTACCCTCAGTGGTGAATGTACGGGGTATATATAAATGAATTTAATGATCACTGCAGTGCTCATTTCATTTTTGTGGAGAAATGATATGAAGATTACAGAAATAAAAGGAAAAGAGATTCGTCATTCAGTTCAAGAGTTGTTCTTATTTTAACAAAATGTGACACTTCTGGCACTGTTGTACAAAATTGACATCAAGGGGTTCTAAAAAAAGTTTTTAATTTACATGGGTGTCTATGATTATGTGTCAATTAAAAAGCACTTGACACTAACAAGGATCAAGTTTTTCCACTTTAAACTTGTCAATCGTGTTTTTCCTATTTTGGTTTTGAAATTAGGTGAATTCATCTAATTAGTTGAATTAGAGAAGTGCTTCATGGATACCAGGAATCTATTATCTATGAATAGTAATTTGTCCACACATAATGTATTTAGTTATCTATGGATAGTGCAAGTTCATTTTTCACTATCCATGGAGAGTGCTCATTCATTTTGCACTATCCGTGTATAATGCTACATTATCCATGAATAGTGAACTGCTCCACCGATAATGCAAATGAAGAGTTCACCAATCGGTGAATAGTCAGTTCTAGTATCCATGTGCAATTAGATTAATTAATTCAGCAAGATCCAAAACCAAAATAGGATCAACACAAATGACAGCAATGTTTGTTTACAATGAGCACCCACCTACAATATGCAGTTTCTTTTGTATCTTTTTACTCGCTGTAAGCGGGACCCAGTGTATTTCTCTCTGAATTATAATGTTTTAAATATTTTTTTCTGTTATTTATATATTCATTCTTATATTTGCCCTAATAAATTAATTACAATATCCCTATATGCTAATCACTTCTATGTACAATTTTTTTCAGACATTTACATTTTTAAAATTAAGTTTAGTTTTATTAAAACTTTTAAAAAAATAAAAATTTAAAAATTGATTGCAGATGAGGTCAGTTGAAGACAATTAAACTTAAAACTTAAATCAATTTCAATCAATTTGAATCAAGCTCATTAAATGTTAGTGAAGTTGATTAAACTTGAATGAGGTTTATCACCATTCTTTTGCGCTCATTTTGTCGGTTTTTTATGCGAGCTGCCGCGCTGAACCCTCCTGATAATAATAATTGCTTAAGCATTAAAATTCGAAAGTCACTAGAGCTATCCCAGATAGAAACCTATGAAAAAGAAAAACAATAATGAATAGTTTAACACCAATAGTTCCACTAATTTTTCTGACAACATTTTGTTGTGTTAAACTTTTTGAAATAGTTTGGGGCAAAACAAATTTGGTGTCCCAGGCTTTTACATTGAAACATGTGAGAAGAAGAAACCGTAAACTTTGCTCTGTAATTCCTATTAGTAGCACTAATAACCATAATAAATCATAATATATGTATTACACTTGTGCTTATTTTGCCATGCCATCAAAGTTTTGTTGCTGAGCAACCACAAAAAAATACATGTAATTGACTGCAAAAAGTTAGTGGAAAATATTTGTCCTTTCGACCTGTCTCACAATTTTGGCAAATGCGATACATGTATCAGCATATTTTGTGATATGGTCAGTTTACATGTATCATTATCGAGATTCCCGAATAGCGTGATAAGCACTGTCTAGGGTACACAAGCTCCTTTGTAGGGTATTGCAAACATGAAAACTATTTTCAGAACTGATATTTGTCACTTTCTTAAAAAAAACAGGACGAACGTCATTATGGAAGCTTTTGAGTTACTATTTTAATTTACTTGTTAGTTACGAGGACTGTTGAGAAAATATTTTACCATTTTGCAAATGATGAATATCCGTGTTGCAGACAATCTTATTATTGGCACTGATGATGTCCGTAGAATTACAACTATCTGCCCTGTTTGTCCACAATATGCTACGAACAAATTTAATATTATTAGGGATTTGTTCACACAACTGAAATATTTTTGTGCACCTACGATTTTCTGTCAAACTTTTCGAAACTAAATAAAGCAAGAATTGTTGGAGCGTAATCTTCGCAATCTAAGTGAAGCAACAACTGAATTCAAAAGAGCCTACTGATCACTGTCCAAGTTCTTTTATCAAAAACTGTATTTGCATGTATCGAATAATTTTTCAACAAAAATAATATGGACAGTGATCAATAGGTTCTTCAAATTCCAAAATCACAAGATCACTTTATGTCAACATAATTTGGCTCTCATTACCAATACGAACAATTTTCAGGCATCATTTTTAAATATTAGTTTTTCAAACCACGGAAACCTAAAACAATAACTCTCTCATAGACGCCAGTCATAAAACCTCAGCGTGAGAATCCTGAACTTGTTTCTGGACACAAATGGCAAAACATTCTTCGATTTTGAAAAACATGAATCTTGTCTGGAATCCTTCCATAAATTGCCACACTACAGTCATTCGCAAACTCAATTTTTCATGTTTCTGTGTAACATCAAAAAGTTTTGTTTTGCACAGTTTGACAACAGGTGAGGTGTGCGATGAATGGGTTGATGAACTGTGGGATGTCATTTTGCTGGGTGAAACCGACCGAGCTGCTACACGTCAGGATTTCGAAAGATTCTTCACAGTTATGGACTGGAATGGTTAGTATTCGCCCTTATTGTGCAATTAGATTAGGTAACAAGGGTTTTAACAACTATCTGTGAAGGGAAGACACTTTCACAAGGTTCCTTTACTTAAATAAATAATTTGGAAAAATGGACTAAATTTCTACGTGGTACACTGTCAACATCCCAATGCTTTCAAAATTACGTCACAGCTGGTGTCTTTACTGAATGATCACTATGACTTACTTACCAATTGTCCATTTTTAGAAATGAACAAACATTGTGCAAAAATAGTGTCATTTTGATTTGCTGATCTGACTCGAGCGCAGTGAATGTGCTCATTACTACACTCTGTGGGAGGGTTGGACTTTTTTGAGCATTTTACAATGGTGGTATGTGAGAAAATATATAATTTGCAAGCACAAGTAAGAAACCAACATATTTGTCTCAAATACAATACTGCACAATACAATAATTCACAGATTTTCCAACAGGAAGTGGGTCTTAGCCATGTACATTGTTGGGAATTTGTGAACATTATGGGGTTCCTAATTAAGCTGCAAAAATTCCAATTTAGTATGGCTCTCCCTGATATAAAATATGATTGTGCAGTATTAATTTTGAGACAACTGTATTGGTTTTTTTTTTTGCTTGCAAATATATTTTCACATAGACCACCATTGTAAACGCAGTCACATTTGGCTGAAATTTACCGAACAATCCTTGGGACAACACAGCCTACAAATCAATAATTGCTACTTTATTCTGATCTGTTACATGGCCTAGAATTTGACTACAATTAAAAAGCTAGTAAAAATCTGAGAATACCAGGTGGGGGCCTAGTTTCCTAAATTTCCATTTGAGATACAATTAAAATCTCGAAATGCGCTGGCCTAAAAGCACATTAACTAGCATTGATCGCTAATTGAATTTGTCCAATCATCTCCACGGATATTATCACAATACTATTTTTTCTATAGACACAACAATAATGCCTCATTCGCTAATTGCACCGCCATATTTAGCGATCATTGCTCATAATGCTGTTGGAATTAAAACTGCAGCCAACAGATGATTTCAATCGAGTTTTTCACAATAAGATCAAATTTCACATTTTAAGACAGAATTTACATCAGACATGCTTTAATGATTTTT
>JBCAUG010303633.1:0-17565 GCA_038406175.1 Haplosyllis leylae | reverse complement strand
GGTCTCATGTTCCACATGTATAATATAGTGTATCTGAACATAGCTGGTTGTCAAATTATCTACAATGTAGACTTCCTGCAGGTCATGAAAAATCTCCAAGAATTAAATGTAAGTATGTGCCCCTGCATGTCTACTGCATCACTGATCTGCTCTTCTGATGCTATGCCGAAGTTGAGAGTCTTTACTTGTGTGGGTAATAGCCTCAGAATTTCCTCTTACACTGTTATGAAGTGCTGTAAAGCTATGGGGAATAGTTTGTGTGAAATAGATTGTACTGACTCGGGTACTATGCGTCCGTGGTACATACAAAGAATTCTTAAGCTCTGTGAAAATGTTACGGTTTTCCGCTTCAGTACCTTCTTTGCTATGGATGACGACTATGACAAAATATGGTGGTATAAACTTGTACGCAGGCAATATCCACATATTACTTTCTCAACAACTGTTGTAAATAAGGTAATTGAGTACATGGAGGACTGTCAAGCTGTACGTATGGAAGCACTCCTCGATGACTGGGTTGACCAAGCTCTTCAGTACAACCCAGACTTAAACCCCCAACTAGAATACGAAAATGAGTAAAAAACAATGATTTCTTTCAACATCCATAAATTATTATTAACATTACCAACAAAATGAAATAACAGCAAAATACAGGATCATTTGCAAAGTTAATATATTATAACCATGTTCTGTTGACTGTTATTTAACATAAAAAGTTAAAGTTTCTGTGAAATATAAATACATGTTACTCTCTCTGTTAGAAATGTACAAAGTTTTTCCCTTCTTTACAATTACTTCTATATGTTGTCAAAAAGTTCACTGTTGTCTTTTTCATGAATATTTAAGTGCTTTAGCATGACAGTTTATAAATAAAGTTCTTTTACAAAATGAAGAAAATTCTTCTTTTTTTACTTATGTTCCCACAAGTAGTTGCAAACAGCATCTCTGTTTATGCTACCCCCTGCGCTAGCATCGAGCTTTGCATTCAAATCATCAATGTCTTCAACTACATATTCATCGGGAGAATACCCCTTATTATCTCCTAAAAGGAGACCAAAGTTCCACAGAAAAATGCACGATTTTATCACTGGAATCATCTGTATTGTAGTGTAGTCTGGACGTTTTGTTAAACAACCAAATTTCCGCTTTAATTGCCCAAACACACATTCCACCTTCACTCGCGTACGTGATAAGCTGATGTTGAAACTGAAGTTTAGTGAAGTACTTTTAGACATGGTAACCAAATTTTCTATACAAAATTCATTACAATTTACCTTCAGTAACAACAAACACTTACTGCTCTTTCCGCTCGTTATCTTCCGCTGTGTAAGGTGTCAGTAAGTTAGGCTGGCATTTGTATCCAAGATCACCGATCAAATAATATTTGCCGAGCAGATGCAAATCTAAAACTTGTTGTAGGTCGCTCTCCTTCAAAATTCTTTGATCATGAATGCTGCCTGGCCACCTCACTGAGTAATGTGTGACAAATCCATGATGATTTACTACCATTTGACAATTTATACTGAAGTAACCATGTCTGCAGCGGAACTGCTACCTCCTCTCTTTAGGTGCCTTCCTGGAATGTGTGTGCAGTCAATAGCCCCCACACAGTTTGGAAACTCTGAAAATATAATATTAGCTTACTGTAGTTTAAATAAATTCAATATTGTATTTACTGACTGGTCACAGCATCTGGAAAAAAAATGACTTTTTCTTCTGTTAACTTACTGCCACTGAAACCATAAAAGCCTCTAGCAACAGTCTCCAATACATCTGGATCTAAACTAAAGACAACCTATTGATCTGCTTGTTCTGCCAATAATTCTGATACTTGTTGTACTATCCGTGATACAGAAGCTTGTGAAGCTCCTTCCCCAGCACCCACTTCCATTTGGTACGTCCCTGTTGCATAGAATCGAAGGGCTATGCAAATTTTTTGCATGGGAGTGAAAGCATGATTTGTTGCTGCTTTTGCTTTCAATCTATTTCCAACTAATAAGCATAAGGCCTCAACAGACTTTGGTTGAAATCTATATCTTTTCCTAAAATGTTCAGATGCAGAATTATTCTCCTCAGTATCTTCTTCCCCAGATGCATCGCTCTCTGCACCTCTTTCAACATTGCTGTAAAACTCCAACTGGTCTTTGTGTTGGTAAGACCCTTTTTTGCGCTTAGGGTGTCTGTACAACGGAATTAGACTCAATTGAATACGATGCTAATTTATTCAATGCTAAGTGTCCTTCATAAGCTTAGATATGCCAAAAATTCATGTTTAAACCACCAGAGGAGACAACTGTTGAGACCGTCAAGACAAAATTCATACGCACGCGTTGCTTTGGAAAGTGGCACGGTTTCCACGGCAATTTCTTTGTTTTTTAGTGCAGATCTAATTCCCAATTATTATGAGAACTATTAATGTGGTGAGAATTGTCAGGTGTTTCCAATATTCCTCCCCAATAATTGCATCATTGCGCGAAGAGGGATTACTCAACCACATTAGCATGATTAGGGCGACAATCTCCACAGCAGCTACTCTGTCAAATTAACAGCAGAGAAAAGTCACAGTAAATGACACAACATGGAAAAATAACCGAATTAGCTCAAGTGACTTATGAAATATTCCCAGAAATTCATGAATATTTTCTGCGTATATCTTCATGTAATGGCTTAAGGGAAAATTCTCAATTTAACTACATCAGAATATCATTATCCTTCCACATGGATTTTGTAAAAGAAGTAGTTGAACATTTTACAGAAAATAATCCACCGTTTGTTAAGGTGTGCACTGTCTAGAATACAGATCTTTGTAATTTATACGCCAAGCAGGCAATGGGATCAATTGACATACCCTTGAATGTTGGAATTTGGATTTAAAAGCTACCATAGAATCTGTCACCTTAATGAATTTAATTTTGAAGAATAAATTGAAATCTTATCTTGCTGTGACATATTGCTGCTTTTGATAGAAAGAGTATCCTGATTTCTCTGTATTCCATGACCCTATTGAATCACTCCTATTGTTAGTCTGTTGAAAATCAAATCCTTGCCTGATGTTGGATTTACCTCATGGTCCTGACCTGTCATTGCACCAGGCAAACAAATCCAATAAAAGCTTAACCTGAGAAGCCACAAAATGGGCCTGTAATTATGTGGTACTTTTCTCTATTTGCAGCTCCTGATTCAAATGTGAAAGGAATACGCACTTTCAGAAATAGTAACTCATGGTCTATTTACGATTTCGGACTTCCGTTGCTGTTGGCATCTTGGGTGAGTAAAATGAATAATATAGATGTACATTACTAGCAATCATCGCTAAAAATCGCTAAGAACTTTTTGCATAATAGTCTAATTTACGTTGGTTTTTTAATGTTAATGAAATGTAGATGGTGACATTGGTATCATTTTAAGACAGGTGTAATTCATTTTTTGATTGGATTGCCAATAAAGGTTAAAATTTTCTAAAATATTCGAGAATTCCACTTACGAAAAATTAGCGATGATTGCTAGTAATGACAGACACAGTAATGTTTTCAGAATCTTTTTTCTAATTTTGTAATATATTTAATTTCAATGAACTCACTGCCACTTTGAAATGAAAAATATCAGCAATGACACAATTTAAACCATCTTCGCAAATATCTGAATTTAGTGGACTTTCAAAACTAAAAACTTTCCGCTTTCATTTTTGTCTTATATCACCACACTGAAGGGAAATACAGTCTACTGATAACTTTTATGATCATGTAGGCCAATTCTGGTCCAACGTTTTTTCGATGGTCTGCAGTACATTTCGACAAATAGACTTTCAAAGTCCCCAAGAAACAACTTCAATGAAAAGGTTCACGGAGTTTGGATTTTACAGTTCATTAGCTCCTATGTTGAAACAATTATTAATACAGAGGATTTCAGGGTCAAATTCAAATAGCCGTATAATTTCTCTTACTGAAGAGAGATTAGTCAATTCTGAATATGGCTAATCTAATTTTGACCCAATCAGATATTAGGCAAACAAAATTCCCTGTGACAGTGAACTTTCTTCTCAGGTTTTACATTTTTGTAGTTTATTAACTTGAAATGTGGCCACATGGGTTGGGCTAAATTACACATTTTTATGTAAACATTGATTGTAAAAGTGTATCAGGAGACAATATAGACGTCTATGCTAAAAAAAATCTGAAATTTCCATTTACTTACATTCAAAAGTGGATCAGAATTGTCTGACATCCTCGTAAATAGCCGTAATACACAAAACTTTCTCCAGGGTGATGCGTGTTTTACTTGTTCAATTTATCGCTTTGTTTTGTTCACATTAGAGAAGTCTACTCTTCATTATTACGTGTCATTGTTTCTCTGTACGGTAATAACTGTGTTCTTCAGGCTATATTCTTCATCTAACTCTCTCAGAGGAATCTGCGGGGCCAAAGAGTAATTGTTCTCATGACGAAGAGTGTGTTAACACAAAGGATGACGGTAAGTTGTCGATCTTTATTTGGGATGTAGCCTCCAAAGACGTTACCCCATGGAAATTAGTTGACGTCAATTCCTTTGATTTAGAATTAGTGATGTAGCAATTTGATATCATCATAACATAATAATTGTTTATATTCATTGCAGTTACAATAGGAATTCTTTCAGTTATTCACAGTAGAAACCAGAATGGCTATTATTTTTTGTCGGAAATAAATTACCCACTAAATACAATACATGTAGATCCCCATTACTAAGTTTTGCACATTCGGGGTGTTGGCGTCCGAGCTGTAAAGACCCCCATGAGAACATTCAGCGTGAGATTCTATGGTTCTGAATCTGATACCTTGTTGTACACCACAGGCAGATTCATCTTCCGTCAGTGGGATTTCATATGCAAAAGATTGGTGGTAAATTTACTTAAAATAAAACCTATTCCACCACCAGGTAAAAACACTAAGTACTCACTCACTCACTCAAATATTCGTCAGCTTCACGAGTGTACGGCATGAAATCTTTGTGTATGATCTGGATGTCACACAGTTCACCAAGAGTTGATTTTCTGGGTTTCCTTCCCTTCTTTCTTGTACGTTTAGCAAATAATCTACCACTTTTATCATATTGCTTTACTGTGCACACCTCACGAGTGTACCTGAGTCACACGCAGAACATTAGCAGATATTAACACACTGCAAGTTACAAATAAATTATTTCTACTGTTGCTAAGTTACTAAAATTACGGTTTTATAAACTAGTGGTAATAACAACTATTAGTAACTACTTAAGATTATGAAGGTTAGGAATCAAAAGGTAAGTTGTCTAGAAAATGCTTTGCTGGGATAAATTGATTGATTTCTGACTCTTCTTAAACACCTTTACTCTTGGATTGTACATTTTGTATACGATGAAATTAGAATATTTGTCTGGAAGATTTTTCATGCAAAATATCACAGATATTTCATGAAATAAAATTCTGTAGTTTCTTTAGTTTTATGCTATTAGTTGTTTGTTAAAAAGCAAGTCTCATCATTCAAAACAATTTTGCCAACTTATCAAGTACCTAAACAGAGAAGTGGAATTACGTCTGGAAAAATATGACACTTCTTTTTCTTTGCTCCGTATTTATTGCAATTAAGTGACACCTGTATCCTACATATACCATGGCACCAACTGCTTTTTCGGGTAACGGGATTAGAAATGTTGACTCTTCAATAAACCTCCTCAGAACCTTCGCAGAAGTAAACCTTCTCAGAAAAACATGTCCGTAATTGCATGTTATCTCCAAATTTCATAGTATTCCTCAGTGAGATATCAATAAGATTGAGGGTGGTGTGTTCCACAGAAAATAATTTCAGAGAAAAAAATACTGATGGTAACTGAAATTGCTTCGGCTAAGATGGTAACCGAGGCAACATGCAAGGGGATTGTCATTTGAAATTGCCTCGAGTAGAAAATACGACTCCAGTCCCTTTTTGGCTTCCATGTCAGAGTCTCAAGCTGTACAGCTTCTTGAAAAAGTAACACATTTACTAAAAACAAGAAGATTCTTCAGAATTTGGAAAAGCCAATTCTATGATAAATTACGACATAGTCTGAACTGGAAAGTTCTGGTCATAGGTGTTTATAATTTAGTTTTATGTAAACTGTTCGTAAATTTTTCGAGACTACCTTTCTGCCTGGCTAATACATGCAAGAATAAGAATTATGTTTTACCAAAGTCGTAATCTCAAATTTTAGGCTAAATATAATGCATATAGAAGAACAAACGACACGTCTGGGATGTTCTTTAAAGTACCGTGTAAAGAATATCAAAAAGTAGGGCCCTTTTTGGAAATCGAATTCATTGGGCATTGATTCTGACACAGTGTGAAATTGGTGGGAACAATTCCAAGTGAGCAGAATGAAACTCAATCCAAGAATTGTGTCGTAAATAACAGACAGCTAACAGGTGTTGGTAATTGCTGAACAGAATTGCCACTTCTTATCTGCGTTTTGGATTAAATCAAATTGCTAGATTATGTACAATTTCTTGTTGCAGAAAGTGACGAATACGTGTGGGGTCCATGGAGCAGCTGGTCAGAATGCAGTGTCACGTGTGGTACTGGGCAGCGAATCAGATCGCGCAGGTGCTATCACATGACCTGGCCAGTGCCCTCAAAAGTGGACACGCAGCTATGCAAACAGGATGCCTTTGATGAAAAGGATTGTGATATGCCACTTTGTAAGGATGGTAAGAAAATTCAATTCATAGTGAATTGTGGCAAAAGATGATTCCACATCGGTCGAAAGAGACTCTGCTTACCTCCTATCTACTGTTAACAGCAGTCGAAAACAAAACAGCCAACCACCGGATGTTAAATAATTTCCTAAATATAGTCAGCACATGTAATGCTATCTCTCGGATTATTAACTTTCTGGTTCTCTTTTCAGACAAAGCAGAGAAGCCAAATGTAAGTTTTATTTTTTGTAAAAGCACTCTGGAACATTAACTTTGAACATTTATTATATTTTATTCCATATTTAATTTAAATTTGTTATTCATAGACATATCAAGAAGAGACAGGTGGCGCTGCAGGCGGTGCTGCAGATGATCACGTGACATCTCAGGAAACTGGTCACCAGGACGACCAGAAGTTGTGTAGTTATGGTGACCAGGATGACGCTCAATATAGGTACATTACTGTTGGGTGTAGAAATAGATAGATCTAACGAATCCTGAAGTGGTAGAAATATATGTGGTATCCAAACAAGGCTTCAAATTATGGTGTCTTTAGAACACCCGAGACCGATACTAATACTAATATAAAATGATTTGTGTGGAAGAGAGGTGTGAATGAATGTTTTATCTTTCTAATGAAAACTTTAGTGCTGATGGAATGTCTGGTCCAGACGGCATGTCGGGTCCAGACGATGATCACCATGCTGGAGACAGAATGTCAGTGGATGATGAAACTGGCAAAGCATCAGCTGAAGAAGGAACTCAATGCAGATACAGAAAAAATGCGAACAGGGATCAGCAGGGCAATAAAGAAAGGACGAAACAAGGGAGAGAAGATGGTAGCAAACAACAAAATAACAAAGATGGTCAGTCCAGACAAGAGAACAATGAGGGACGACGAAACAACCCAAGAGAGACAAGAGAAAAAAGTCCTGAAGGTAACGCCATCAACACAGTCTCATACAACTCTAAATTAGATGACGTTTGATCTAATGTGGTTGTGACCGGAAAAACAGTTACTAGTAACCTTTTAAGTTACAGGGGCAATTATTATTCTTGGAAACATCACGATTGATTCTCTCCATTGACTTTCTCTTCCCACGTGGTAAAATAATGCCCTTAAGGAAACTCAAGAGATCACCACTGCTGTGATCTTCATTGCTGGATATGATTCCACATTTCCACATTGGTTTTTCCAAACTAAACTCCCTTCGGTGGGGCTACACAAAATCAAAGATCTGTTTTTTTGAGTCCTTTATCCAAAGATATAAAGATGAAACATTCGCTTGATTCTAGTTACACTGCATATTTTTTAAAGACATCAGTACCTAGGTTTACTTGCGTACTGGCCTTCAAAATGATTTCAGCAGAAAATTCACAGTAGTTGTTATTCCAGATACAGGACAACAGTCAGGACCTGAAGTTGATGAAGGTGCTGATGATGATGGAGCACAAACTGCTGATGATGATCAGGTACCATAATCTTGTCATTTAAAAGTTCGATGCAGAATGCCCAAATGAAAAGATTCAAATTGATATCCTACCTATTTCAGCATGAGGATCAAAAAGAAAGATCGCAACAAAAACGACGTCGAAAACAACTAGATGAAGATGATGAAATAGAAGAGGAAGAAGAGGAAGATAAAGATGATGACGAAAAAGAAAAGAAGAAGAAAAAGAAAAAGAAAAGGCGCAGACAATCTGGTGAGAAGAGCTCGAGCAGTAGTAGTGAAGACACGAGTAGCTACTGCACAGATTCAGAGACGGAATCGGAAGACTCAGAGGAGGAAGAAGAGGATGAAACAACATCTCCTAATTCTAATTTTCCTGTGGTAAGATCTTTCTATTCTTCAGCTTAACAACAAAAATTGAATCGAGTCATGTAATACTCCTTTCATTAAAATCACAACAATTCATGAGACAATGGATGCAATTTGCTAATGATAAGGAGGCAAATTACTACAAACGCTAGTAATCACATCTTGTTCCAAAAACATTCAGAGGGCATGGCTCCATTCAAGTGATTTTTATCTTAATTATTTTTTCCTGTTTGGTCCAAAATAGTTGCATAGAAAATGCGTTGACAGATATTGCCTTTCTCATTCAGATTGATGCTCGCCGTAAGCAATCCCTTCAGCTGTCAGGGTACGAAGAGGACCGAGAGAGTGGAGATGAGATCGGAGAGCTGGAATCTCCCCTGGTCAAGTTCCCGGAGGGACAAGTTCCCATACTCACCCAAACTCCTGTTGTCTCCGACAACCACCAAGCTGCCTTCATTCCATCCACTAACACTGGTTCGTTTAGAGCACATTTACAGTGTTTTGAAACTTATTGTCTTTCGAAAAAAAATTCCGGGGCTCCAGACAAACACATTCACATAAATATGTCAGTTCAGTAAGTTTAATGGGGTTATCCCTAAATGGAGCAGAACTTTCATTGAATTCAGTGAATTCAGAGCATCTGAGAAGTCACTGAAGCATGAATTGGGTTCAATTTAAGAATCTTTGTTACCTGTGTCCCTGTGGTACAGTGGTATCACCACTGTCTCTTACACAAGAGATAATGGGTTCAAATACAGCAATCCTTTTAATTTTTAATTCGCTGAATTCAATGAAAACATTTGTGTACCAAGTAATACTTACTGGTCGATTTGACAGCATTGTTTCTGGTTTTCAGCCAATAAACCTGCAACACTAGTCACAAAAGCTACATATCATCCAACAAACAAATCCACGAGTGGTGAAGACGAACTGACACCTACAGCCACACCTACCGTCAACGAACCCCCGCATTCTACGACACAAAAACCGTTCAAGTTGAGATTAGACCTTTCGCCGAAAATACGACAACGATCAAAGATTGGTGCTAAAGTAAATAGTGATGATCATAATAACGCGACAAGAAATGGTGCTGTTAACTTAGATAACAAAGGTGACCAAGAAAAAGATAAGATCTTGGATAATGGAGATGTTGATGATGATGAGGTGCTAGTTGAAACACATAAAGATAATGATGACAATGATGATGTGGATGTAGATGCTGAATTTTCTGCCAGTGCCCGCTGTATCACATCATCACCGAGTCCAGAATTGGACCTATCTGGTTCTGTGTGTAAACGATTAGTCAGTGATTCTGGACACGAAGGGGACATATCCGATGTCGATTTATCAGAAGATCCATTTAGCTCAACGGAGAGATTACACTCGAGACGAAATACTGTGGGAGAGGAAGCGGAATGTGTTGCTCATGCATCGGCTCTAAAATATTGTGATAACAAAGAAGACGATGGCCGGAGCGGGACGAGCAGCTGATTCTAACTTTTTCTTGGACATCTTTTTGGCAAGAAACAACGACGTCAAACCTAAATTGTAGACGGAAGGTTCTCTACCAACTACAATAGAGAATTTCTGTCAACTACTGTACAATTTTTTTTCCCAAATTTTTCAAAAAACTATGAAATCAATAAAATTACTGGGTCATAGAAGGGTGAAGATTAGGATTAGCTTTCTTTTCTTCTTACTTTCTTTTTGTGACATTATTTCGTAGGAAATTTTCAAAGAAAAAGATTTTTTTGAGTCGGGTCAGAAATCTCTATCACAAAATTAAGGACTAATGTTATCCGTTTTGTTCATATTAGTCATTTAGCGATCATATTTTTGTTGGATATTTACAGTTTTACCAGATGTTTACTTTAAGAAATTTAAGGAGGGAGTTACTATGCTATGCTATTGAAAGAAAACGGTGTCTCAGCTCCTCGACAATCACTTTATAGTGAAGTTTTCAAGGACATGTATGATAAAAACTGCTAAAAAGCTATTACTTTGCTTGATTCCGTATAATTATGTTGTTTCATGGTTTTTTCTCCCTGTCCAGTGTTCTTTCACATATCATGAATGTGAATGAGGTTCTGGTTTCAATTGAATAAATTATCATGGAATTAAAGAAGTCTTTTTTTTCTGTTCCAAAGGAATTTTAAACAGACAGACAGCACAGAGACACAAAAATGAGCCACACGCACGCACGCACGCGTGCTCCCGAAGTTCTCATGGTTATTGAGCCATGCCTATAAAAAACAAAAAGAAATACTGAAAATTAAACTTTTGCTCTTAAAATCGACATTGATATCTCTTGAGTGACGTTTAATGGCCCCAAAGGAATAAAGAGGAACTTATATGAACAAAATCACGTACTTGTCTTCAGTAACATTCAGTTGAACCTAATGACCAGTATTGGTTGGAAACAATTTGTTTAGAACATTATCATTTAGTGCAGTTTCCATTGGCCATCGTTTTCCATATATTCATACAATTTTCTGGTTAAAGTTGAATTATCTTATATAAATTCCTCTTGTGTGTTTGCTTCAAAAGCAAATAAGAATAAAAATCCCTGAAGTGTCTCCTGATTTTTTTAGTGCAAAAACCAGTGCACATATCACACTGGCTGAAATTTAACATTTCAGTTTTTTGACCATATAAAATTTGGTGATGTAGCAATGAACGTTTGCCAAGAAAATTGTCGGAGACTGGCATCAGTCTACCTATGCGACCAAGGTGAAGGTCATATGAATGACCATTATATAGTATGCCCCAGCGGAGCGCAGGCACTTCACTTGACTTCAGTAAAGCTCCCCATGCTATGTACAACTTGTTGCCCTGCCAATAAACTGACATCCACGCACTAGATAATCGTGTCTTGTCTCTATGACCCCACGACAAAAATTTCTAACGTAATGTAGATTTCACACATTTTAATTTTTATTTCAAGTGAAAATAAGGAAAATGAGACGGAATTTTGAAATTGATATAAAGGTCTTGTTTCGGGCCTGCTGTTACAAGTAATCACTCTTTGCACCAGACTGACAACTTTTACACCTATTCTGTAAACAATTTTGTTTACTGATAACTCCTCAATCTTAATATTTTCACAGATAAAGTGTGGATTATGACGCTGTTGACAAATAGTGTGATACATGGTGCACGGAGAATCTGCTGATCAGTTGATAACATCGGGTACAAATGTTCACGGGAAGTGACGTCAGAACAAAATCCCAGTTCCAATATCTGTTTTAATAGATAATTCGAACAATAAATGTGTCTGAGACAATAATTACGTAAATTCTGAACTGATAAAAGAGATAATTGGATGTACTAAACGTTTTTTGTTTTGAAAAAAAAACAACAAAAGGTTCATTGTTTGATGGTATTCCTGCCGTGTAATTGATCCGTAACTTTAAAGAAAAGTCCATCTCAAAGAACAATTGAACAAAACAAATGAGAAAAGAATACTGCTGAATTGAAATCACACAGTAAGTAAAGTTGATTTCTTCCATTGATTGGGACCTTTTCTGAATCTGGTTTCTTTTTTTAGCAGATTTAATTTTCAAATAGATCTATGTCTCCTTTTAGGGCTCGTTTTAGGATTGTAAAGGATTCCGTTGTCCGTCCGTCGCAAAACCTTAACATGAAGCAGTAAGTTGTTTTTTATGTTCTCATTAATTCTCAATTACTGTGAAGGGATGTTTTTTCTGTTAATATTTGAGTACAATCAATGATCATTTAAAATAATAAAACAAATTTTTGAATATAAAATCTTAAAATTATTGATTAATGAATTATCCACAGAATGTCACCATGACCCTAATTATTTGACATGTCACTGAAATAATTATCAATTCGCGACAAAATATCTAATCAGGTTAACATGTTACCATAGCAACAGTAGCGTTAAGGCTTTAAGGCTACATTGACCATCTGACCAAAGACGCGTCGAACACACATGCACACGCATTCACTGCATGAGCGCTTCACGCAGCACAAAGGGGCAAAGGCTGTCAAATCAATGGATCGTGGTGCAGATGCCACGTTTATTGGTGTGAATGTAAATGCTCAAAAATATATTGACATTTATGGTATGTGTGTATGGAAAAGATACCTGGAACTGCAGTCGAGACTGAGCCTGCAACAAGGAGGACATTGATGAATTTTGTTCCATTTTTCTCACCGATAATGGGCAGTTCAACCTCAACCAAACGGAAATCACAAACATTAGAAAAAAGTGACTACACACACGATTCAACCCTACAGACATCAGAGGCTTCAAAGACATTAGGGAAAAATTACAATGTACGTGCTAACGTGAGTCTTTACATTTGCAAACCCTCTTGTTCTAATAATGGGTTTTGTTTTCTATTTTCATCCACATTTTGCTTATTTTTTAACCTCAGCTTAAAAATTAGAAAAATTATTACTTGAGGATTTCACTTATATTTCAATTTTTTCGACGCTCCCACCATGTTGCTTTTAGAAATCTGCAACCTCTTCAGGAAAGTTTGTATAATTTCATTTGATTTTATGAGGACTGTATTGGTGGTATTGGCTATGAGTGGAGATTTATGCAATTGCAACTGACTTCCCTCTTTGCACTCTTAGCCAACCTGCCACTACGCGATAATTGAAAGGAAATTATATAAACTTTCCTGTTCTGGTTGTCAATGGGAAGATTTATGCCAACTACTAACTTTACAGACCCCAAGTAAAGAAAACCCTGGATGTAAGAGGAGGCTCAATTTTGAAGATTCGGCGTTGGATGTTGTAAAATACGAAGAAGACTTACATGGAGAAGTGGAGGAGGACGAGGAAGAGGCACCAAAAATTGAAGAAATTCTATTTTCAGATTTCTTTGATTTGAGTCCAGAAATCAGGAAAACTAGATCTGGTAGGTTCCAGTTTTTTTAAAAGCAATAGTGTTAAGGTGAAAGCTACTTAGCGAGGAAGCTAAATGAAGACAAGTTCATGAATTAGTTGAATGAACTGAGCTCTTAGAGATGCCAAAACTTCTTAGTGGACATCGCCAAGAATGGATAGGTTACCCGTTGTAAAACATCCATTTGTAGCGATCTCTGCTGACGCTAAAGGTCTATCCACACTGAGCGACTCCGCCACTGTCACCGTAACATTGACAGATGGCATATTTAATCTTTTTGACGGGCACTGTGAGGGGTAGATTGAGATTTTGATTTTACCCGTCAACGTAACGTGATCTATAATGAAGTCCTTCGGTGTGAACAGACCTTAACGCTGTCGCCAAGAGCTTAGTGTGAACGGAACCTAAGGCTACATGCCATGCGAACAGAAACAAACAAAGACACTCAATCGCATACCGTAAAAAAATTCAGGAATAGAATCGATAAGAACAAATGCGCAATACTGTAGTCCAAAGAAAATTCGGATTTTTCAATATTTTTATTTGAAATAGAAAGCACCTTTCCTTATATTCAGGTTTGGTGTACCATGCAGCCTACGCAGGAGGAGCTGTGGTCATGGGTGGATTACTCGCAGGACCGTTTGGTGCAATGTTGGGAGGAATCTTCGGTAATTTGTTTACTTGGACAATATCAATTTTCTTGTAAAATAGGTTACTGTATTGAGTGTGTAAGATCTTGGGAATCAACATTTATTTTGGGAAATGATTAAATAAATTTAATCGATATCTTTATGGATGAATTGTTGCACTGATTTTGTACCTTATTTTGATTTCCTTTCAAAAACCGTTAGGATCAATGATAGGCTGGAAGAATGCAGATAACTACAGTTCAATGATCGGAGCAATGAGAAATATGACTGACGAGGATAAAGTGCAGATTTTCGACAAATTTCAAAAGGTAAAACTATAGCATATTTCCAGACAACAACTATAGAAGTTAGATCTATCCACCGTGCTTAATGTTGATTTAGACACAGGATGGGCTTCCCAACTAAGTGAGTGTTGCCCCTTCTGATACTCGACCTGTGCTACCAGTTCATTACCCAGCTTTACAAGAACAGTCAAAATCACCAGTTACTAGTAGGTTTTAGCCTAGAAAACCTTTACTTTACAATTTCGAAATCTATTGAAGTCTATGAGGGACCTGACACCTCGGTCCAATGAAGCTATTTAATTACAGTCAAATTCTAGGCCGTGTCGCAGGTGAGAATTGAATAGCAAAGTTTCATATGGAGATGCTTTGAACATTGTTGTCAAGCTTTTCCTGAATTGTTTTACTTTTCAGGTTCTCAATAGCAATACCAGAATGGCCGTTCAAAGTTACGCATACAAAAGAATAAAAGAGAATATGGTCGTGAGAGTGGCTAAGACTGTTACACAGCCAGTGAGACATCCAATAGATACACTGAATACGGTCACTTCTCCGATTCGTCATCCAATAGACACTTTGAGTACTTTGACATCTCCGATTCGTCACCCAATAGACACTCTCAACACTTTAACATCTCCAATTCGTCATCCTATACAGACTGCATCCGTAGTTGCATCTCCTCTTCTTCATCCAATAGAGACTACCTCATCAATTATTGGATTTTTTAACCCTTTTTCGCCGAGTAAAACACCAGTAAAAAGTGACAGATCAAGAAGTGATTAGTCAAACAATTTTAATAAAACAGTAAAAGGAGTCAAACCTATGAAGCATTTCCTACAGGCAGTGGAAGGTTACATTTTTCTACAACTGAACAATGTGAGCAATTGATTTCCCTTAAATATCAAATCAATGTGATTGTAACAAGTTCATTTTTAAATTAATTTGTTGTAATCAACTTTTATTTGATGTTAATGATTCCTTCACCCGAAGCCTTGGGTCGCCGCGAAAACGAAAGAAATGCAGAATCCCAACTGGTACCATTTCTTGCTAGGCTAAGTCATTTTTGAATGTTTTAAATCATTTACGATTAAGCTATGTCTCTTTGTTTTAGTCTGAATATTGTTAAGTGTGTCTTTATTTGGTTGTGGTTTGATATTCACACACCCGTTACATGTATGATGTTACATATCAGAATGAACAATAAAGCTGTTCATAATTCATGATTGAATTATTCATTATGGCAAAAAAAGAGACTGGCAATATTATTCATTATGGTAGAAAAAGAGACTGGCAATATTTCTGTCATTCAGTGATAAACGAAAGCAATACGTTTTAGTGGTAAAAATACGTTAGACAACGTAGGTTGGCCTTTATTTAGGCCTAGTAGATCCACACTGAAAACATTTTTTACGGGTGATAAAACCTTTCAGACATTTCCTTGACCGTGACACACATCCGGAAGTCAGTATTTGGCTCATTTGGTGCGCCTTTGGTAATCATGAGGTGTCTGTTACCGTCGTTACTGTCGTCAGCATCAACACCACCATCTCCAGGATACCCACTGAATATAGTTTCAAATACATATACCTCAACGTTCATGGAAAGGACTATCAAGATCTCCAACAGATCAAACTATGTTAAATACTTTTTACGTTGAAGTCACTTTTTTTTTTGAGTCACATAACTTTTCACAAAATAAAGCTGCCGCTTACTATTTATTGGTAAATGAATACTAAGTGCTTGGTCAAATAATCTCATGTCGACACTGCCGACCAAAATTTACACCAAAGGCAGTGGTGTGCTTATTAATTTTGTTGTCTGGGTTCCATGAATTGTTTCGT
This sequence comes from Haplosyllis leylae, assembly GCA_038406175.1. Taxonomy (NCBI): domain Eukaryota; kingdom Metazoa; phylum Annelida; class Polychaeta; order Phyllodocida; family Syllidae; genus Haplosyllis; species Haplosyllis leylae. The sequence goes on along the minus strand of JBCAUG010303633.1, from coordinate 1,406 downwards.
GAAATTTTTGAGTACCAAACAAAGTGAAGGAGAACAGTCCGACTTTTAAACGATCATATCATTTTTTGGGACCAAACTTTCTTACGCACTAAATAAGAACAAATAAGAGGCTCTCTTGGTTTTAAACTCTAGAATGCTGTATCCTTCACATCATCACATTTGATGCAATCAAAACTGCGCCAAGAATGGTGTTAAAGCCAACTATGGCAGCTGAGTTGCACCGGTCTCCTTCACAACAATCTACATGTCTGGTGACTTCATCCTGGATGACAGTTCCACATTCTTTATGCCAACCACAGTCCCTGGTGTACACACCTCCAACCTCACTGCTCTAAAATGACAACAAAGTAAGTATAGCGGGCAGAAAATCACTGCATTTGAAATTTCGACTGAAGCAAAATACACCAGGTCCGACTTACAACGAGTAGCTTAATTTACAAAAACTTGTTGGTTGTAAGTGGTACTCAATCAGAAGGGCTATTTTAGGGAAAAATTGCCCGTAATAGCCGGGTGTTCGTTGTAACCGAAGTCGTTATAAGTGGAACCCAGTGTAAATAAATTGATGTTCATCCATTCAGATCCACACAGAGGTTCATCCATCAAAGTCCATTTGATCTGATAGGTTTGATCGATTTTAATTTCTTGCAAATGATTGTGTAAACTTAAACGTTGCCAAATTATCGGTACTAATATCCATTTAAATGTACTTCATACCCAACATCGGTCATATAATACGTGGCAAGTTTTTTCGTGATGACCTTCCAGATCGTCTCTCTGGCAGTCCCGGCAGCTGTAGCAAATTATACCTTCAGCTACAACTAAATCAGAAGGTGAAAATAGACCATTTAATGACAATCTAGTTTTTCATGACAAGAAATTCTGTTAATTTGCCCGACCTGACAGATCTAGAAGTGGATTCCTACTCTTTGTTACTGTAGGTGTTAATTATTTAATCAAGTATGCACACCTTAGCAAGGGTCAGTAATATCAAATAATCCTTACCTGTAAATTTTAAATTGTGATAATTTTCAGAAATTGCATTCTATTTCTGTCAGATCAGACAGATCTGTCAAATTTGCTTATGATGAAAAACTCGAATGAGTAACTCATTAACTTAAAAATTAGCAATGAATACGAGATTTCCCATCAAAATTGCAAGTGGTGGAACTTGTGATAGATAGACCATGTCTGCCAAATGAGAATTTCTGACCACGATTTGCTGCATAGAAAATATTGTATTGAGTAGTAAATACCCATTCTGTGCTTCGACAGTCTCATTTTTTATGACATTCTGGATAAAGGCTCGTTCACACTGAGCTGCGGCAATGGCAAAGGAAACTTAAATATTTTTCCATCATGAATGGGTTACATTGGTCTCTATGGAGGTGTTCACATGGAGACCTGTG
>JBCAUG010303522.1:0-17565 GCA_038406175.1 Haplosyllis leylae | reverse complement strand
GGATGGCTAATAGGTACTGTGAAACTGTTTCTTTTCTTCCTAGGTGTCTCTAGACAAATACCTTCACTTGTAAGGTATGTAACATTGGGGGTTAAGCAATAGTAACGGGTGAGCAGTTCGGGTTAGGCATCGGTGCGGGTAACTCCCGCCTCGCCGCCTACCCGGAGATCTTGTTGTTGCTATGAACTTGTGAACTGCTGTGCCACCTCAATTAAACGCCTTTTCACTCCCTTCTGCGGACCAGGGGCGGCCGCATCTTTTAGTAGGGGGGAGGTGGGGTAGGGGCTCCGCTGGGCGTGCGAATTTTTAATTTTGTGTCTAGACATTTAAATATTTCCGCTAAGCGTTGTAGACCTCGCCTCACGGTGACTCTTGTTAGAACGGCGCCGTGTTCGTAGAACAGTTGTAGCACGCCTACGGGCGTTAGTTAACTCTTTCCGGCATCGCGACGTGTAAATGAGAGAAACCCTCAGTTCAAGTTTAAAATTTTATTGTTTTTGTACAACATGCACTTTTGTAGAAATCGAATAAAAGAAATCGAACAAATTTATGTTTTAAGTTAAAATCTGTTCCTTAGGGAGGCATAGTCTTCCCAGATTCCCAGGTACCGAGTCTGTGTGGTTCCCCCTTCTGTAGGAAGAACCTTAAGTGGTCCCCCCCTTTCCGGGGAAGACCAATAGAGGAGACAGTGGAGGACAGGGACCATTAAGGCCGATAGTCCTCGTCTTGGGCGTCATCGTTATCGTCGGAGGAATCACCATCATTGCCCTCGCCTTTCTCCATTGTATCCTCCAGGAGGGCCAAGGCGGAGGCTTGCTTTGCCGCATCGTACCTCCGCCTCTTCTGGGCCCGGCATTCCCTTAGGGACTTGCAATTCCTCAGGTGCTGGGACATGCTCCCAGTACCCTTTAAGGTTAGGAAAGGGGAGTGCATGGAAAAGCACCCCCCACAAAGGAACTCCATGCGAGTGTGCCGCCTCACATGATTGAGGTGGGACTCGTTATTTTCGGACATGATTCCGCAATAGGGGCAGAACGCCACCTGCTTTCTGGTCTTGTTGTCCCGTGATTTCACACTGGTCTTTTTCAGGCATCGGACCTTGTGGAGGACATCCAGGCAGTAAGTGGTGGGGGTCACCTCCATGTCAATGGGGATGATCACCACCAAGGCGGGCTGCGTTTGGCCCTCCCATTGCTGAATCACCTCTGGGTGAAACTTAGTCAGGGTTCCCCACTCATAAATGGCAGGGGCCTCCCCAGTGGGACGGTCCTTGTCGAAGCGCCCTGTGGCAAGAACGCCTCGCTCCTGCAGTAAGGGAACGAGGAAGGGCGATATGTCCATAGGCTCCTTGGCCGCAGCCCCTCCCTTGCTGGGAGAGGCATTCTTGCGGGCAATCTTGCTAGAGGCCTCCTTGGCCCGGATGGGCCGGAAGTAAGGTGACCTCATAATCCTTTCATGACAAGGGAGGTTTTTGGCAGGGACACCTAGCATGCCCCCTCTAACCTCCTTAGCTACTCTCGTGTCCCAGGAGTACACATAGGCTCTCTTGCGAAGCACACCGTCTCTCCAAGAGTCGGCCTCTTCTTGTGTATTGAGGTCATGAGCAACAGGGTCAAAGACTGGGAGTGGCCCTAGTTCCTCTGGGTCCTCAGGATCATCTTCCTCGCCCTTCTGCTTTCGGGGAAACTTCCCTTCGACCTCTTCCTGTTGGGAGGCATCGTCATCCGCCTCCATCACTTGGGAGGAAGATGACCTCCCACCGCCACCTCCTTTTGAGGCGTGGTCGGTGGTAAGGGCTGGATCCTCCTCTTCATCTTCTCTGGACTTCTTCCGCCGCTTCGTCCTGGGAGCAGGAGGTTGGGCGGAGCTGGTCCCATGCCTAGTGGTTCTGGATGCCGGAGGTTGACCTCCCCCGCCTTCCTCAAGGTGGGGCGTGGTGGCCCCTCCGTGCCCAGGAGCGCCTAGGGTTTCGCTTCGCGTTTGGGCCCCGCCGCCTTTGCTGGGCCCAGAGTGCGTGGCTGTGCCGATCACGGTGACGCTGTCCCCTTCAGCAGTTCTGAAGGTTGCGTCCCCGCTGATCCTTCCTTGCAACTCCTCAAAGTCTAGGCGGGGCATCTTGGGGAACGGCTCCTCGAGAGCTGCCCCCTCGGTGTCCTCCTCGGGTAGAGCGTGTTTGGATACCCTTATGGTTGGTGGGTGTCCTCCGCCCGCCCCTCCTCTGGATAGTAAGGGGGTAGGCTCCCCCTCTTCATTCAGCCTGGCCCCTCCTAGGAGCCCAGGGTCCAGTTCCCCGAGGCGCACCGAGCTGTCTGGGTGGCTCTTCCGCCACTCGGCAATGTGTTCAACAGCCACCCTGGAGGCCCCTTTAGGAAGTTTCTTGATTCCTGGAGGTGGCTTAGTGTTGAGGGCCGGAGTATAATTGGGTTTGCTCTGGGGCCCCGGGGGTCGCTGTGGTCCAGGCAGGGGCCTAGGTGTGGCCCTCTGTTTGGGTGGTAGTTCTGGGTCTGGTGGAGCTGGCTTTTGGTCCGGTTCCCCTTTGGGCCTTTGATGACTCTGAGGCTGAGGCTCGTCTTTTGGCTTCGCCTTAAGGTCAAAGCCCATCCTATAAGAGGCCACTAGTGACCTGAAGATGCATTCTCTTCCGCCCTCGTCTGCCGCATTAAAGGCGGACTCCTGGGCAGAGAGTTCCCCTTCGGAGAGAGGAGGCCTGACTGGGTCCTGGAACCCTGGGGTCTCCAACCTCAAGTGGTCCATCGCTGATATAAGGCCCGGGAGCAAAGGCTCTTGGAAGGCCTTAGGTGTGGCTTCAGAGCGCTGCTGATTAATAATAATAATAATAATAATAATTTATTTTCTCTCTTTTTTTACATTAATCACCGGTGTATGTTTCGTTTTTGTAAAGAAAAACATCTTAAATATTAGAGAGATGGATAACCACGGTCAGTGTTGACCGTACAACTTTTAGCAAAAGATGTTGATTACCCAATTTAATATTACATAAATGAACGTTTTTACAATGTAAGAACAAGCAAACGGCATTTGAATGTGTTTACTATGTACACGTTACGCCCTTTCGTGATGTATAGTGTTACGCCATTACAAGACGATTTATGTTTCACCCTTTCGTGAATAGTTTACGTACAACAATAGGTCGGGCTATTACCTTTCTCCACATCTTAATATAATATTATGCAATCTTCTTTAATATAATGAAGAGGAAAAACAATACAAAACAGGTAAATTAACCCTAGAAATCAGGTACACTCTAATACTTAGATTTGAACTTACATATCCGAGGAACTAAAATGCAACAATGTTTGCTGTATCTCCATAAATTACACTGACGTTACGCCCTTTAATAGGCTAGAAGGACGGCGACTTATGCGATTTATATTTCACCCTTTCGTGAATAGTTTACGTACAGCAATAGGTCGGGCTATTACCTTTCTCCACATCTTAATATAATATTATGCAATATTCTTTAATATAATGAAGAGGAAAAACAATACAGAACAGGTAAATTAACCCCAAAAATCAGGTACACTCTAATACTTAGATTTGAACTTACATATCCGAGGAACTAAAATGCAACAATGCAACAATGTTCGCTGTATGTCAATAAATTACACTGACGTTACGCCCTTTAATAGGCTAGAAGGACGGAGACTTGCTCCTTTTAGGAGCTTTCTCACAGTTTCTTTTGTGTCTTTGGACCTGCATTCTGTGTTTATAGGCTCTCCGCAATATCCGCACTTGTATCGTTTCTCATCGCTGTGGATATTCTTATGGCTTTGTAGTAATCGATAATTTTTAGGGGAGTAATCACAAGAGTCACAAAAAAGAGGTTCTGCATCGTGTTCTCTGATGTGTTTCAGCAGATCTGGATTGTTCATGAAACTTTTAGTACATTTTCCCCGGTTGCAGACGTGTGCTTTGATTTTTAGATGGGTCGTTCTATGTACTTTTAGTTCTGAGCTGAAAAAGAAGCTCTTTGGACAGTCAGTGCAGTGGTGTCTTGGGGTGGAATGCACATATTGGTGTCTGGCCAGTCCTGACGGGGTTGTGAAGGTCATTGTACACTTGGTACACTTCAGGATCGGATGTCTTCGTCTATAATGATCGTTCAGCCTCATTGTACTGTTTTTATGAATCCCACATTTGGGACATTTAAAATACCTCTCCTCCTTGTGTTTTCTGATACCATGTTTCTTTGTTTTGAAGATGCCCTTGGGAGGTACTGGCATAGGTGTATTATTAGGAGGTACGTTAGTATTATGTTGCATTTCCCCCTCATTTGGTCTTGTATCCGGATCCGTTTTGGAGTTTGATTTTTTTCTATGAGCGGGTTTGGCTTTTTTAGGATCCTTCGTGAAGAATTTTTTATGTCTGGTCAAGACCAGTGGAGATGGGTTTCCCTTCGGATGGTCGTTCTTGTCAATTAGACGCTGAGCTGCAATGCGAGTAGATGAAGGTTCCTTTTTGACACGTGGTTTAGTTGGTTTTTTAGGGGTAATCTCCTTCTCTGATTCATCACCAGCGAGGTCAGCATAGTTTATAACCTGGACATTCCTCCGTGGCCGAGTCGAGGTTCCATGTTTCAGCTGTCGTTCTCGCATAAAATATTGTGTCTGTGAATGCACTACCGGTGGATAAGTGTCAGGTACAAGGGGATTTTTGGCTTCATCTTTCTCACACAATTGTCTCCAGGATTTGCTTGCCTCATCACCATTAAGGTCTGATCCGTCAGTATTACTACCTATATCCTCTAGGCTCGAATATGGATCGATCTGGGGACTCCTTTTAGACGGGCAAAATTGTTTTATGGTGTCTAGACGTAGTCGTTCCAATGGGACATAGCAATGGTTTTTCCTGGCACTATCTTCGAACAGTTTCTCTATTTCTTTTATTACATCGGTGTTGGTGTTTCTCCCTTTCATGTCTTCACGATTGTCAATTTCGTTTCCCCCTTTCGTGTTCGGTGGGGTGATTGGATTATCATCAGGGTGCTTTTCCAGGGTCATCGGATGAAGCCAGTAGTCGTTCGGTATATTAACCACTTCGCTGTATGTACCGTTATTTACAGGTGCCACATGTGGACTGATAGTACTAGTCGACGCAATTGCATAGTTGTGGTCAATGGTGTTAGTTTCTTGCGCAGGCAATTGATAGGGTTCAACCTTAGCTTTTAATTCTCCAAAAAGACTGCAGCCAAGGTATATGAGGTGAATATTGCATGTATTAAATAGATCCTCTTCCGTCATTGGGGAGGTTGCTTCTAGAGTAGTCCAGTATCAGGTACGACATAATACTAAAGTATGTCTATTAAATGTTCTACTTAGGGCATATATGCAAGTTTCATCTGGAAAATGGTTGCGGTCGAGCATCTCTGCACACCAATCCTCAATTGAGAGCTTTCGCATACCTAAAGCTATTTGTCCGACAGAAGCATAAAGACCGCTTTCCAGTTCAACTCTTTGCACTATGTCCTTTCGGATTACTCGACCAGATTCGTTTGTGAAAGAACCAAATAACTCCAGTAGTCCAGAAGCGTTTCTACTACCATCTTTCTTATAGCAACGGCTCTTGTCGATTGAATACCTTTTACTGATTTCCATGTAGGCAAACTCTTCCTCAGTAATGGCATCACTCGCTGATATATACTGGATGTATCTTTTGTACGGATACGGTGAAATGATGGAGATTAAGTCCATTGCAAAGGGATCATCATCAAGTGTGCCGGGAGACGACATCTTGGATCGATCTAGATTGTTCGTGGTTTTAATAATTTTGGCGCGAATAGTAGGAGGTCAGAATTCAGGACGAGGCAGTCCATATAGTCATCACGAACCTATTTCGTAATACATATAAGGACATCATGTTGACTATTTCTATACATTGGCTTTCTTTTTTACACTTTCGGCTCTTTTTACTTAGCACTTTAATGTTTTCAGACATTTTGTTATGCCTTTTCGTGCTTTACATATAATTTATATTGATGTGTTACACCCTTTTATGATTATTCAACATTAATGTTTTGCAATATCTAACAAATCCTGGTAACCCATTTGAGCTCAGTGTTTCGCCCTTTAATGCTGTATATTCACTAATTCCTTTACATAAAATGCTATTTTTATAAGTGGTTCCAATTGTTTTCGGCACATTCAATAAGACTTTCTGTCTTGTATTATATTTATGGTTTTTTACCAGGCTATTTCCATATTGATCGCAAGAAACACATTTATGAATTTCTATTGGTAGTAAGTTATTATAATATTTATACCCAAATTTTAAATTTTCCAGCTTGATGATTTCTGGGATTTTTAGAATTCTCAATGTTGTGTAGTCATCATTAGTAATGTGTTTTTTTCTATGGATATAGCCTATGCACACATTCTGTATTTTTTGAAGTTTTTTAATCTTAGAAGCTGAAAGATGGTTCGACCATAATCCTATACCATAAGACAAATGACTGTAGAATTGGGCATAATACAGTGATTTTAGTGCTGCTCTGTTTAGCAAACTAGTAGCATTGCGAATTAATGTCAGACTCTTTTTTAGGGTAATGATAAGTTTAGAGTAATGTTCGTTCCAATTAAGTTTGCTATCGATCCAAATTCCTAGAAATTTGGTGTTTGGTACTTGGGGTATGGTCGTACCATCAATTTTTAAATCCACCGTAAGTGGCTTTCTTCCAGCTGGGAACAACATACACACAGTTTTGCTTAGGTTCATAGTTAACTTGTTTGCCTGGAACCAGTCTTGGATCAGTTTGAGATCTTCATTTAACATATATTGCAAGCGCTGTATGTCACAGTGGCTATGGTATATAGTAGTGTCGTCGGCAAATAGGATGCAGTGACACCATTCCAAGACACGGTGTAAGTCGTTACAAAATATCAGAAATATTAATGGGCCTAGGATTGACCCCTGTGGACTACCAAATTCTACATAATGCTTATCAGAAATAGTAAGTTCGCCTGAGTGTTTTGTTTTACATTTCACAGAAAGCGTTCTCTCTTTTAAATAACTTTTAAACCAATCTAATGCGACACCTCTTATGCCATACTTTTCCATTTTATGGAATAATATGTTATGGTCCAGCGTGTCGAATGCCTTTGAGAGGTCGATAAACAGTGACAAGGTGTGTTCTTTTTTTTCCCAGTTTTTTGCAACAACACCTAACAACTCTGTTATAGCATCACTGCAGCTGTGCTTACTTCTAAATCCATACTGACTGGCAAATATTTGATCAGTGTTTAAGAATTTATATATTCTCTTGTAGACTAGCTTTTCGAGAATTTTTGACATTGTTATAAGTAGAGAAATTGGTCTGTAATTTGTAGCTAATTCTTTTGGTCCTTTTTTGTGTAATGGTACTACTTCAGCATGTTTCATAGATGTAGGGAACTAGCCAGTCAATAAGGATTCATTATACAGGCAACACAATGGATACAGGATTTCTCCCTTAATTTCTTTTAGTAATACATTCGATATGCCATCATAGCCATGGCTTTTCTTGGCGGGTAATGTAGATATAATAGAATCTATTTCTTGAATGGTACATGGTTCCAGAAACACACTTCTAGAATTTCGCTCAATTTTTTCAATATATTTGTATACTGATTTGTTGCTTGGAGACATATTTCTTGCTAATTTCGAACCTATTGTAGAAAAATATGAAGCTAAACCATTACCTATTTCTCGTGGATTTGTCGTTTTTATGTTATCGACTTTGAGGCTTTCAAACAAATTATCCTTGTTGTTTGTTTTGCCAATCACTTCATTTATCAATTGCCACAGTTTTTTTGTATTGTGTCTAAACTCGACACACTGATTAGTGTAATAAGCTATTTTTTGTTTTCTCAATATTCTTTGAAGTGTTTTTCTGTACTCTTTGTATCTATTATCCGATTCCAAGCTTTTATCTTTTAGAGATTTTCGATACAGTAACTTTTTCTTTTGTTGGCATCGGATCAACCCTTTTGTTAGCCATGGTTCTTTGTTACTAATTTTGCTTGAAACTTTCTTAGTTTTTTCTGGACAATGCTTATCAAGCGCATTCACAACAATACTATGAAATTTATCAAATTTATCTGATACGGATGCTGTATGTGTTAAAAAATGCCAATCAGTTTTACCTAGTTCTTCCTGCAGCTTCTTTATGTTTCCCCCTTTCATGTCTCGATTTGTAATTGTAAGTGTTTCGCCCTTTCCTGATTTAATGTTTTCTAAAATTGAGAGGCATGGAAGATGGTCACTGAGGTCATTTATTAACACGGTGCTCTTACTTTTACTGTACAATTTTCTACTCAGTATAATGTTGTCTATTAACGTTGCACTACTCTTTGTTATGCGAGTCGGTTTTGTTATTGTTGGAAATAATTCATTGTCTACCATATATTCTAGAAATTTTTCGGTGTTCTTATTTGTTGAACTTTTTATTAGATCCATGTTATGATCAGTGCCAATTACCCAATTGGTTTCGTTTTTTGTCTGGATTTTGGAGGTTAAGCTTTTGAGATTATGTAAAAATTCTGTTTGATTAGTATTCGGGGGGCGATATATGGCACTGATTATAATCTTCCCAATGTTAGTAGACAATTCAACATGACAGTTTTCGAAGCTTTCTTTTTCTAAATCTAAGTCTGGCCTGGTTTTATAATTTAGCATATTGTTTACAAGTATCGATACGCCACCACCCTTTTTGTGCGTGCGTGTTTTGTGAATCATATCATATCCCGGAATATTGATTTTAGAGACATTTTTCTTTGTAAGCCAGGTCTCGACTAGTATGATAATATCTATTTTCGTCTTGTTACAACTGTTCACCAAGTTTAGTAGCTCTTTTTGTTTACCGTAAAGGCCTCTTATATTCAGTTCTAGGATACTGAGGTCTTTAGTACCAATCGTTACTTCTCGTACTTCAGCTTCATCAAGATAATCGCAGTTATCAGTGAAATCGTTTGTCAAATCTAAGCGATGGATTTCTTGGTGCAGGTTGTCACGCAATTTGGTGAAACACATCAAACCAGGTGCAAAATAAGCTAGTGCTCTTAGTGGGAAAAAGAGGAAGGTAAAGGTAAAAATATACAGTAAACGCAGGTTCTGTTTTCACTAGCCTGCGTGGTACATGGCTGATGACCACAAAAGGATGGCCTAATGATATGTTTGCATATAATCATACACACAATAAATAGGTAATGTTACGCCCTTTCATGACAAGGAAATAATAATGTCTGAATACAATGTTACGCCCTTTCACGTTATCTCCATGTTCTCTGTAGAGGTGCTGGTGATGTTTCTCCCTTTAATGCTTCTTAACCAGGATCTGGTGTCTTCTAAGATTGTTCCTAATAATCCTTGTGAATACCATGTTTGAGGGATCAAACATCTGTCCCCATGTAGTGGAACGCCAGATCCCCAATCTGTATCCCTACAAGCTTCCACGAGGGTTTGATCACCGGTACTTAGTAATAATTCAGTTAGGTTTGGGTTCTGATGAAATTTTGCTTTGATTCCACCTTCACATAATTCCTTTGCCACCACTAGCCATTTTTCTCTGTCGTAGTTTTTTATGTTTCTTGCAACATTTTTGCACTCTAACGGTGTGTTACATTTCATTATGTGTCCAGCACACTCATTGTCTTCGAAGTACGAAGCCTTCATAAATTGTATCATTTGTTCACTCGACTCGAAATGGTATCCGCTAAATTCAAAGTTGCACGGATGAAAGTTGCTAAGGGGGTTTAACTCCCCAAAGAAAGCCAGTATTTTTCCGTTACTCCTACTCGTTGCATGGAAACCATTAATACTATCCGGGAGGGAATACAAATTACTTCTTGTGTATTCTTTTCCCTGTATTATAAGAGTATCACCTTCCAGCTTGCACTTCCCTTTGAAATCTTCATTTCTTCTCGCAGCATTTAGAATAGGTCTCAGGAATCGGCGTTCTTTCTCAGTTTCTGGTCCATATTCCTGTTCCACGAATATACCTTTTCCTAAATTTCTTCTATGATCCAGTATATATTCGACATCTCCTTTACTATCCAGCACTATATTTATAGGCCTTGTAGATAGTGGATGGTATCTACCTACTCTTCTTATTGACTTTATAGGGATACCTCTAGCCACTGCTACTTTCTCCTCATAAGTTTCCCTAGGTACGATGCGTGCCAATATGTTGATAATTTTCTCTCTGCATACCTCTTCGGATTCCCATGTTGACTCTCCTACTCCACTTATGATTAGACTATTTTCTAGTAGCTTGTTCTCTAACCATTTTACTCGTCCTTTTAAGCTTTCAGTCGTATTTTCAAGTTTCTCAATCCTTTTAGTTAGCATCAGGTTGTTATTTTTCACGTGTAGCAGCTCTTCTTTGTGGTTTTTCCAGTCTTCTTTTAAGTCATCAATACTTTCCTGTAGTGGCTTAAACATCATGCTGATTTTTTCAATCAGTCTTTGCTCGAGTTTATCAAGATCATTTGATGTTTTACTCACAGATTCACTTTCTATGTTATCGGAGTTCGTTGCTGAGTTTGTTGTAACCTTGTGAATGGACTGCGGACGAGTTGTGTTCGTTTCTTGATCTGACATATTGCTATGCGGCGAGTGGTCAAATAGAATTTTCTTGGCTGTTTTATCACTTTCCAGGATTGGCGGTGTTCTATTCTTTGGATTGTTTACTGGAGTATTGGCTGGTTTCACCCTTTCGTGTTTAGCACACTGTTCTTTCTGTTTCGCCCTTTCGTGGATTTTTTCCGTTTTATCTATTTTAGATGTATTTTGGGTTGGCATTGTAAACTTCTTTATGCTCTGCTGATCATTTGCACATACTTGGGGTGGTTTCTTATTACTCATGATCGTTCTATTAGATGTAATAGTTTTAACATGATTAACTCCTTAATTATAATTCAATATGGCGACTGTTTATACTATATTATCGTTCACTCATACTTTACTTCTAGTAGATTTCATTAAGGGTAATCAAGTTTCACTTTCCTATGGTATAGTTATCCTCTGTATGTCTTCATCTTTTGTCTTGCCATCATTTTTGGGTCATCAGAGCCTCCCGTATCGGGGTAAATCACATATTTTTATTCCATTTCGAAATTCGCGCGAAAATTACCGGTATTGTAGGAAAATTGAACGCCTCTGTGTAATTGGGGTGTAGGCGTTCCGTCAGGAAGCTCCTCTCCGTATCCTCAAAGGCCTGGCTTAGAGAGTTAATCTGCCTCTCTGTGATGGCCATCGATGTGGAGCGAACAGGAGCCTTGCCCTCGTTAGAGGACAGTCTTAGGCTCCCCAGTAGGGCTTCGAGGGAGCCCAGAACGTAATTCCCTTGGAAGGTAGGTCCTCCAGCTAGAGCCGCACTTACACGGACAGCCACTGAGGGGTCATCCATCTCCTTGGAGAGCACCACCTCTTGGACCACACTCTCCAGTCTGGTCCAACGCTCTGCTAGCTTGGAGACCAGTTTCTTGGTCTCCTCCCGGGAGCTGACCTCCTGTAGGCGTTGTTGAAGGAAATCCTCCATTTCGTTTCTTGCGCCTTCAGTCCGTACTCCAAAGGCCAGCAGTTCGGTGGCCCACTCCAACCTGCATTGTTGGACCCTCCTGATTACGGAGGAGCGTGAGCGAAGACTAAGCTCCCCGGGGAGAGTCCCCTTGATGTAGTCAATAAGGGCATCAAATTTGGGGCCCAAATGGTTCACCAATGTAACGATCTCGTTGCGGAGGTCCTCCCACACCAGGAGATTCACTCTGGTGAATTCCTGGGTAAAGGCGTGTAGTAGAGTCCTGTCCAGGACCCTGACACTGCCCTCCTCGTACAGGTACTGCATCCTGTATGAGTGAAGGCGTCTGAGTAATCCCGCTGCCACCTGAGCCGAGGCGGTGAGTTCCTTCGACGCCTTCTCATTGTCCAACTCTTCTAGGCAACGCCTATTTGCTTTGGTGAGTTCAGCAGCCTCTTCCAGGCTGCTCGCCTTTCGAGCTGCTGCTGCCTCTCGAGAGGCAAGGAGCTCAGGGTATACCGTGTCCCCTGTCAGGGACCAGTGGTGGGACTCATCCGCTCGAGTAAAAGTGGCCATCACGGACGCCTGACAGGAGTCAAAGTGATGTCTGGAGTCCTCAGCAATTACTGGCCTCCTCGAACGTACTAGCCTCGCCTCGCCTCCGTTAAGGCGAGGGAAGCAAACCATTTCACTCACATACTCTTGCCCCTCTTCAGGGACAAGGACATTGTGGAGTTGAAAGAATCTCAGGTCCTCCACCTTGTAGGCAGGCGGATCTGATTTCAGGGCCTGTTCAGGCCCTATGTGTTTCTCACGGGGATCCACGAGAATCCCATCATAGGAACCTGGGAAAACAAAGGTCTCCCCGGCCTTGTGAAGGCCGACCAGGAAGGCCCTGGGGCTTAGAGGCCTCTGCTTGGGATCCATGATCCATTGGGACAACTTCATGTAGGTGCTCATTGGATCCCCACGTTTTAACAGGGGATTGGCCAACACTGCCCCCAAGCCTATGTAGGGACAGTGGCCAGCAGAGCTGTCCTCAGCACCTGACGGGCTCTTGGGGCCCTTGGGGTCATAGTAGACCATTAAGCTGTAGTCTGGGTCCCTTTCGGGATCCTCTAGGCCCACAGTAAATTTGGGCCCCACCGGTGAAAACAGGTCTGCTACAGCACTTGGAGGTACTGTAGAAAAGACCATCTCCTCTAAGGGCTCACAGAAGCCCAGTGAGGACAGGAATTGTCCTTCTAAACATTCTAGGCTACGTATGATGTGGGGTTTCTCCATCACGGCGCCCCGCGTCCTCTGAAAGTACAATACAAAGGTTCAGCAAATTTGGAACTTATAAGGACTCACCCTCGATCATTATCGTGGCTCAGACTTTAAAACCATGAAGCCACAACAACCTGGGGGAGTGCCTTCATTTTGTAAAATTTTAAAGTGCAAATATGGACAACTGGGACCATTGATTTATACCGAATAAGGTTCTAGGCGTCCCACAAATATTGTAAACAATTTGCTCACCTTCGGGTCAACGTGCCAATACTCCACTGGTGGAGGATCAATTGGTTTTATATTTTGCTGGTTTTCGGCATCTTCTGCCATTTTCGCTCACTATGTAGCACAGGAGAAGTCTCTAGAGCATCGCGCTAGGCCACGTGGTGCAAATGGAGGCCTCCTATTGGCTGGCGTGCGTACTAAAACTGTCTCGTCTACGGGAAAGCCCTTGTGCTCACACCTTTCAAGGAGCACGCAGGAAACAACATGGCTTCTGAAGCCCTGTAAGTAATTTTCCCGGTTAAAGCGTCTAAGGGCAATTTAGTGCAAAAAGGTCATTGTAAGGTTGTTAAGTAACACGCATAGCGCCTGTTGGTATGTAACTTGTCTTGCCAGTAGTAAGCACGCCTGCTGTAAAACTGTTCATAGTGAGACCGAACTTTGGTGGTTTCCCTGCACGTGGACGCGTCTTTACCTCAAAACTAATATTCTGTTTTATTTGGTCTCTACAGGTTGTCCTATGTTCAACACCTGACACCAGAATCAGATTTATGGCCTGGTTACCCTGGTAACCTTAGAACCCCGGCGGAGGCATGGAAATATGTCTCCCTTTGGTGGGACTTGATAGAGTCCTTAGAAGGGGTGACAGCACTCACAGCGGCACAAAAGGACCTGATAGTGGTCTGCTTGTTTTGTGCCCTGCCGGAGCCCCCACCTGGGGCTCCCAGGAGGCCTCTCCCGAAGCTGGAGAGCCTCTCCCACTAGTTAGAGAGCCCTTCGGACTGGGGCTCCAAAATTAAAGAAGCAGCAGTGGGGTTCTTTGCTGTACCAGCAAGGCACCACCCATCTAATGCCACAGTGCTCCCACTGCTTGCTCTAGCTGAGCAGGCCACTGGGGTTCAGTATTGCAGGCATTGTCTGCATGCACAACCTCGGTGTCAGTGCACGGGGGCCTCAGGCGAGGCTCCTGAACTTGCATCCTTCACAGCGCCTGTCTCCACTTCGGCCTCAGCTGGGCCATCTACTTCTACTGGCACTACAGGGTCTACTGCGGTAGTGACCCCTATTTCATCCCTCATCGGTACCACCTCTTACCGTGACAGAGATGATGTTCGAGAAGTCTGGAGAGCCCAGACTGATGAGATAAGGCGTCGAACAAGGCATCTACAAGAGGAGGCCGAAAATGACTGGCTGGAATACCAGCAGGCCTCCTTGGAGTATCAACAGGCCAAGGCGTTGGCCTCCCAGCGGGCCTTGCCTCCCCTGAGGCTACGTGGGCCTCCTTCCACTGCACCATCGGCCGCCTTGGGACGCCCTCCAGTAGAGGCGTCCTCGGTGACAACTGACGTGGCGCAGCCGCCTCCCCCGCAGGTACCTGCAGTCCAGCCACCTCCAGCGCAGCTGCCTGCAGTACAACCTCCTCCAGCACAGCTGCCTCCACTACAGCAGCCCTTGATACAGCTCTCTGCAGTGCGGCTGCCTCTCTTTCAGCAAGCAGCAGCTCCAACGCCTACATGGAGTGAAAGGGTGGAAGGCGCCGAGCGCGACGTCCAACCCATGGACACAGTCCAGGAGGGCCCTAAACCGGGTACTCCTTATCAACAACAAGTAAAGGCCCCTTCCGGTACTACTGGTCTAATGGGCCCGCACATCAGGAAAGCCTCCTACTCGGAAGCTGCAACCCGTGGGTGAGGCGCTCCTCGTGGCCGCCCTATGCTGAGAGGTGTCTCCCGTGGAGGTGCTTATGGCAGGGGTGGCCAACGTGCCTCCTCTTCCAGTTCTAGGGAGAGGATGACAGATGAGGAAGAGGCCTTGTCTGCCGACCAAGCCACACCAGCCCGTGGACCCAAAGGATCCAAATACCGGGGCTGGAAGAATGAGGTTCGCATGAATGCCAAGGAGGTAGCCCGCCGTGAGCATCCGAACCTCTCGGACCGTGACCTTGTGAGTCACATCAATACAGTTGTCAACCACTTGGATATCCACTACGCGGAGTGGTATGCCAAGAGGGAAGAAGAGCCCCTCGGGTTCATGCCTTACGTGGCGGAACTGTTTCAAACCCTGTGTGACCTGACGTTGGAAGGTCTACCCCGCTGTCATGGGTGGATCAAACCTCATGGGTACCACCATCAGAGGGCCGCACAGCAGCCCAACTTCAAGGAGGCCAAACATTTGGCCGGGCTCCCAGTTCCCACTACGGATCTACCTCGCCCCAGTCTCGAAGCCCGTTCGCAGGCCAAACAGAACCTGGAAAAAGCTAGGCGGACCCTCCAGGAGTGTCGTGACGCTCCCGCCTCCTTGGACAACAACGTCGCCTCTGCGCAGGCGTGTCAAGCCCTCGAGAAGGCGTTGGTTCGTTATGAACAGCTCCTTCACCTCCATGGAGAGGTTGACCCGGACACTAGAAGAGGCCGGATCGAGCTCGAATACATGGAGGCCAGGGGACCCCGACGTACGGGCTCCCCTCTCAAATCCACCAAAGGAGGTTCTTCCAAGGGATGCACCCCCAAGAGTTCAGGCGCTCGTCCGAAGGAATATGGCCCTAAGGCGAGTGGAAGTGGAGGCGCCTCATCTGCTCCGCCTAAGCCTTCTTCGGGAGGCTCCGGTGATTGGGAAACCAAGCAGCCTTCAGCCAAGAGGAAGAAAGGGGCTGATGGACAGCCTACAGCTCGTCCCTCTAAGGCCCCACCTCTTCCTTTCCCTCTGGCCTCAAACCGGGCTCGAATAGATGCCTGTGTAGAGCAGATGGACAGGGCCCCTGACCAGGAGGTTAGGACCCCCTCTTTTATAACTTTGTCATGGCTCGCTTTCCCTTGAGGGGAGAGCAAGAGCTGATCCGGATTGCGAATCAGCTCTACATTGGATGTATGGAGTACCATTTGACTATGGCCTCACGGGCCGAGACAATGGTGAGCCCCCAGGTGCCCCTGGAGGTGTTGGAAACATATCGACGCCTCGATCAGTACCTACCCAGTGGTGTGGACCCTCTCACTGGTGATTTCCGTATAGTGGAGAGAGCCAGGACCTTGTGATTTTTCTGCTGGGTCCTCAGGGCCGACACTATCGCCGACAAGGGGCCAGAGGAGCCCCATGACCCACTGTCCACCCTGAAGGACGACTGGCCACTAGGCATGGTCCTATGCCTTCTCCTGGCTCCACCGGCCACCACTATCTGCTACGAGGAGGTGGTGGCCAACGTCCTACAAGAGAACCTCGTCGACCAGAAGGCGAAGGCTGAGGCTCTCGAAAGCAAGCTGGAGGAGCTTGGGGATGATAAGGATGCGGCCTTGGTGAGGCTCAAAATGCTGGAACAAGCCAGGGATACCGCACGAGGTAACCCAGAGGCCCTTACAGAGGCCGAAAGACTTGTCTCGCTCGCCGAGACAAGGTTGAAGAGCTGCGAGGCCGCCGTTAAGCGGCAGCACCGCTACAGCAAACAGGCCTGGGAGGCCTACAACCTCGGCTTCGACCGGTTACGGCCGGAAACGGGGGAGACTCCTCATGAGGAGCCTCCACAGGCTCCTGATCAACCAACAGAGGAGGACATGGAGGTCCTGGATGACGAACCGGAGGACTTCGACCAGACCCCAGCATCCCAGGAGGAAGATGACAATGTCATCACTGAAGATGATGACAGGATGCTGGATGAGGTGGATGAAACCGAGGAACAGCAGGCCACAGATATGGTGCCTGACGATCTGGCCGACCTCAACCTCAATTCCCCCTCCGGGACAGCAGCGGCGCCTCAAGACTAGGCGTCGCCGCCCATATGTGTGTACCTTCACTCAACTCTCAGGTGGAAGCAAACACCTCCTGACTTCTACCTTGCGTCTTGGGGCATATCTATTGGTTAAGCCCCGTTCATCATGGTCATCACTCCCAGGGGCGCGCCTTCAATAGGCGTACCCTTCCCGGGGATATGCCTTTAATAGGCGTAGCCCTCTCAGGGACACACCTTTGTGGGTGTGCCCTACTATTTTATCCAAGACTCAGGAACTGCAGAGATTATCAGGGACCAACAGCCAAATCATCACGAAGATACAGCAGGTGAGCCCACTTGGACCGGAGTCTGACGTTCACCGCAGGAGGCAACGCGGAAGGACCTTGGACCTCGGACTGATGCCGCCACCGTAAATTCCGTTAGCTTTAATGTTACCTAATCAGTATTATTTAGTTATTTTAATTGTCTGTCGATTTGATGCCATTAAGGCATCCGCATTTGTATTTTATCACTTTGATGCCCTTAAGGCATCCGCCTTTGTTTTTATCGATTTTATTCGTGAACTGTTGTTCAGTGCATGCATGTACTTTCTATTTTTCTAGTTTTGTAATAAAGCGCAGTCGCTTTTAACGACCTGGGGGAGGGTGTGGTGCCGCTGAAAATGCAGCCCCTCCTTTTGTGAGCCAGCCTAGGTTGGGGAGCGGCGGCCTCTTGCAGAGGCTCCGTTTCCGGTTAGCAAGCACCTTCTATGAAGCAGGCAAGCCTTCTCTCTTGAGTGAGCAAGCTCTCTCTTGCAGGCGAGGGCCTTACGGGTACATTACGGGCGGTCTAGATCTAA
>JBCAUG010303411.1:0-17566 GCA_038406175.1 Haplosyllis leylae | reverse complement strand
TTTGTTTGCAACTTGGGACCTGATCCTGGGGTATTTGGAGATTTCAGAAGAAGGCTTGCATTAATGGAAACAGTTGATGGGGATCTAAATATGAATTCACTGTCTTTACTTGGCTTGTTCATTGAGAGGTATATTTTATTTCATATTCATAGAGCCGACATTCATGACATTTGTGTCATCAGGAGTGTAGACACAATTTCAAGACGTATTTTTCCCCCACAGATTTAGATCAGACAATCAGCTTCAAGGAAATGTTATATTGTACTTGGCTCCAGATGTGGCAACTAGAATGTCATTTTACTTCTGGGAATTTACATCAGTCAGAGGCATTCACATTCAATGCATACCACCAAATTTGTATGATTGCATGAAGAAGGAGAATTTGAGTGTTTTTGATAAGCTGACGCCTGCAGTACGTAGAACTGCATGGAAATGGTAAGGTTTCATTTGGCTGCAAATATGAGACAATCCGTTTCCAGATAAAATTATTTATCAATTTTCTAGGATGTTATTTTCCATTTAAGTTATGCAGAGACTCGCAGAATTATGAAGAAAAACTTTATTTTTTCAATTTGCAATGCACAAGCCACTTTGAAAGCAAAGGCACACATGCAGTGGGCATTCAGAAGATTGAAGATACTAAATTGTAAAAAGGTAAATTAATACTTCTTCCTTCAGGGGAAAAAGAAAAAGATAACATTATTTATTATTAATAAAAATGTCTTTATTTTAGACGGAGTCAAACTATTTGTAAGTGAATGGTGAAGACCAAGAAGATATCGACTATTTAGTACACTTAATTTATGTATATGTAGGTTTTTCATATGTAAATTCAAACAGGTTTTATGAAAATTGACAATAAATACATATAGCTAGTTTGGGAAAAAATTTATTGCATTAGAATTACGGTGTGTTCACACTGTCAGATTCAGAAAAAGTGTCCGATTCCGATAATAATACTGTACATTACTGTGGAGCCCTCATAATAATCGGAAGCTGAATAGAAATCAAAATCAGCCAGTGTGCACATTCCCTTACACTGGGGGAAAATTTCTCATAGTAGCTGGGTGTTACCTATAACCGAAATAAATAGTTGTAATTAAGCAGCACCCAGTAAGTGAAAATGAAACATGCAAAGACTTTTTGTTATTTGTTCGTTGAGCTGAAAGTGACTGGTTTAGTTGCAGCAAGTGTTTTCAAATTTAGAAAATAGTGAAAAGTCCAGATTAGTCGTAATTTATATTCAAGAGCATTTAATTGATGTCGTATGCTTCAGTAATCTGGGAAAAATCTTGAGTAAAAATAATAAAACATACATTTACATTTCATCGTACTTCCTTCTTTTCTTTTATTCATAAAAGCAACATACATTAACTTTTAGCTGCACCGAACTATTACAAACAGAATCAATTACTTTCACAGTAATGATAATAAAGAAGACTGCCTAAATTTCCCTGATACCTAGCAGATTAATCCTGGTAGGATCCTACCATGATCTGCCAGGAAATCTTGAATTATAGAAAAACTCGACTGATGGAGAAGTGAGAGAAAGTAATAGGCAAAATCACATTTCAAATGCCATCAAAGCAAGTCAAAAGGTAATCACATTGGTAATCACAAAATTCATGTTGGCTTGTTAGATTAATGAAACATACTGACCGAAATCCCAATTAAAATGGTTACAATGTGCTATAAATTGACATATTACATGTGATCAGTTTTATGAAAATGTGTCAAATCTTGCTTCCCATCACAATCCATTCATTACACTTTTGGAACATTTTGGAAGAGTTTTGGAAGGACTTGCATGATTGGGCTTCAAGGGCTAACACTTGATTGTGAGACAATCTGTCTCAAAGCTGTTATTGTTATTGCTGTTATTGTGATACTCAAAGCTATTGGATTGGAAACTCCATACAAACAAGGAGCAATAACAGCTTTGAGACAGATTGTCTCACATTCAAGTGTTAGCCCTGCAAGGCCAATGCTTACAAATAAGCCAAAGTGACTCCTTTGGTATTTAGTAGAATTAATAATGCTTAAATGTGTTTTGCAGGTCTCCAATGTCTTGTGAGCATTTAAATTTGTATACATAATTTCTTTCTAAGGTGGAGTAATGAACATAGGAAATGTTCAAATTCAGGTATTGAAATAAGTATGGAAAAACTTTTCATTACACAGATAATCCAGATTTTCATTACTCTTCCATGCTTACAAATACTGAAAGTAATGAAATCTCTCTTGAAAACTCTCTCCTCTGCTGGTCTGTATGCCTTTCTTATACAAGCAGACACAATAACAGCTTTCCAACAGAATATTTCACTTTATAAAGAACAGCAGAGGAGAGAGTTTTCAAGAGAGATTTCATAACATTCAGTTTTGAATGTGTAATGTATTGTTTTCACAAAAAACTCTTTTCATAACACTTTCAAAACTAAGGCTTATGAACACAGTGTGATGGTATGTGACGGTATGAATTAATGTCTTTTGTGAAATGTACAGACAAGAAAGAAAGTGTATGAAGATGGACAAAGTTTTGCTTAGGTTCAGGTATTACCATGTGTAAGAATTGTTTTAGAGGGAAGATTATTTGAGGCAGAAATCAGGGTTTATATCTTGGCTGAATGTATTGAAATGGTTGTTACAGACATTTTCAAATTACAAAGGAATTTTTTTTGAAAAAATATTTCTTTCTTTGCATACTTAAGATTGTTACTTTTTAATTCATAACAGTAGGTATGGATGGAGATGATATTTCATGCTTGTTGTTGAAAGAATTGAAATGATTATTGTAGTAAAAAATGCTCATTGAATCAGCATTATGAAAAGTTTTGGAACTTTTTCTGTGGCAAATGGCCATGAAAAGCAGTAGAATATCAAGATTCATATTCATTTATTCATAGAAAGAGATGGTTTAAATACTTATTTATGACTTGAAATGATAGACAGGGATGTTATCTTTGAAATGTGTAATGAATTGCTATTTTTTCAAAGCTTAAACTTGAATATTTTCATATTTTTCATCAGTATATCGAAAATTTACACATTTTCATTGAACCAATCATATTTAATTCAATGGTACAATGCATTTTGTGCTGCATGGAGAGATGGTTTTAATAACAGAGATTACGACAGAGAGTGATCAAGTCCTTAATGATGTTCTTAATCTTTAATTCTTGGAAATGCATCGTCCACACTATTCCTTCTGTTCAGAGAGTAAAGCATAAAAATGGGAAGTTAGCTTTGAATTTAACCAGTTTGTTAATCATCAATATACGTGATTAAGTAAACATATTATTCATGCTCCCACAAATGGACCTTATCCACAAATATTAAAAACGTACAAAAAGAAAAGCAGCATTGCTTAGAAATTGAAATCTCGCTTCTTAGAATTATTCACATTTTCAACAATTTCTTTCAAAATTCAACCTTTTTACGCACTTGACTCTTCTTTTCATTTCTTTTTTCAATGTAAGGCATACAGTATAATCATGGGAAAAACAACTTATCCTTACAGATGAAATCTGGAAAACTGAGTTGGGTGTATTCGAAGAGGAAGAAGACAGGGCACAGACGAGAGTTTCGATTGCCAGCGCTGGGATCTTCGTCCACTCGGGGAATGATTCTCTTACTCAAACACCACCAACTGAAATCTTCACAGAAGTAAATTCCCACGCAGATGTAGCGTCTCCAGAATTCGTCAACTATGTATTAGCATTGATTATTTACAGTGTCAGGTGAGATAATTAGGATGTTTTACATGCGGGTTTACTGATGATTCCTTAGAATGATCGATCGCACTATCGCAAATATGTAAATGTTTAGCCGAACTGACAACATCTCTTTTAAATTTTGAACGTGCCATTCACCTTAAACTTGTTTCAAAATATCAAATCACCGTTGCATATTTAACATTGTAGGTATCCTGCCGTTTTCTGGTACAGCAAGATGGCCTTTAGTTTTGTATTTTCCTTCATGTTACTGTTGGCGACGGCGCACTATGTCGTCTCCTATTGCATCGCAGCCGTTCTGTACAAACTGACTGTAAATCTGGAATGGTTTCCGACACTGTCTCTAGTTCTCTCACCATCTGCGGGAATAGTTCTTTACCTTCTAGCTGATATAGTCATGTTTCTGTCAGCCATATCCATTTTTAATTATGGATATCTTCACTACAACGAGGCCCACAAGATATTTTTAAGGAGACATCGGAAATCAGGAAGACTTTCTCCCCCACCAACTGGATGTCAAGGATATTTTCCCCACACCATTGCAACGGCGTCGCTGGTGCTGTTTGTTGGATTACGCGGCGCTATGGTGTATGACAGTGTGACTGTTTACCGAAACTTCAACCACCCTATTGCATTGGCATCGATCGTATTTGATGTCAGTTACATGCTCATCTGGATTTCCTTGTGGTTCTGTTTCACAATAAAGCAAGAGTGGAGCTTCAAAATATTAGCTTTCACAGTTCACAGTAGCATTTCAGTATCTGATATTTTTACCATTCAGAATGATCATATAACGGAATCTACGAACAGCTTAAATGGGCCATTACCAAATGGTCATGCCACCATTGGTGTTGATGATGCAGTCAAAAAACCTAAGAAAAAGAAAAAATCAAAAGCGGCTGCAGACCAGAGCTTCGACAGTAATTCTCAGTATCCAGGGTTTGAAGTCGGGTTAGGCAGTCCCACTAGCGCATTACGCAAATCAGGAGAACGAAAACAGAACAGAGTAACATTCGAAGACTCAAGGGATGAGAACGATGGTACCAATGACATCTTGCGCACTGCACCCGAAAGATCTTCCAGGGAAGGAGACAGACAGCCAGACCAAATGAGCACTGGAAGTGGTGGTAGCCGTGGTAGTACCCCACAGGGGACACCGGTTAATTTAAGACGGAAACACAAAAGGGAGCTGGCTGCGAGAATTCACAGTCGTGACATCTCCAAAGAAGAGACTCTCGACCCTAATAAACGCAGTGGTGGCGAGTCAAAACAAAGCGTTCATCCGGAAAGGGAAAAGAAAGCGAGAAGGAATATATTTGGTGATTTCGAATTGTCAGACACTCCCGAGAATACTCTCAAACGGAATTACAGAAACAGTTTAAGAAGTAAATGTGGTCAATATTACAGGAATTCGCGGGAGTTTACGTCTCCACCGGCGGCTCAGTCGTCCCCGGTTCTACCCACAAACTATACTGCGGATAGTAGTAGTGTTCGGGAGAGCAGTCCACACAGAACTTACCAGAGCACTGGAGATTTACCTTCGATCGGCCCTCCTGTAAGACCACCTACGAGACATTCCTCCCCCGGGAGGCAACCTGTTACAAAGGAGAGGCATCCATCTCCACCAAGAACAGCGTATAGCTCGTTCTCTCATCCAGCCCTCAATGAAAATAACGTTTATAATGATTCCAGTCGCTCAATAAACAACAACAGTCAAACCAGTGATTACAGTTCAGGTTTACAAAGTATGGACTCCAGGAGTTATCCACAGCTACCACCGTATCATGGTACTCAGACATGTAGTAACGCAACTTTTCAGTCAAATCCTCCACATAGGCCTGCGGATGTGCCATCTCATTTACCCCCAAGAGCTCCTCAAAACTCTGCCGCAAAGCATACTCGTCAACAATCGAGTCGAGGTGTGCCTCAGGTGTCACGAACTAAAACCGGACCAAACAGGGAAATCCAGATCGTCGGATCAAAACCGGAAATGGGCCGACGAGACTCTGCTCTTCCTTCTTCCAATGAAACGAGTTCAAATGACTCACAAGACGTTTTGTGCAGTCAAGTTTGAAACTTGGCCACACGTACCTGATATCCGTTCAGACGCAAGTCATTTAATTTGAATTTTAAGACTTAGGGAAGTGTCCAGGATTAAACTGGCAAACTCTTTCGTTTTAAATTTTAAAATCAGGGTGAAGTTTTTGTGTATCTATCTGACCTATTAATGGCAGCTTCTTGTTCTATGAAAGTTGATCTCGAACAGCGCTGAATATGGGTGTAAATAAGAAAATAAATTCAATTGAAATAGACGAACGAATGTGAGATGTATCAACCCAGGTTGGCTTTCTTGAATGAAGAAAACACGTTTGTAACTTGTTGAATCCATTTTACCAGTTTCTGTTTCAACAACCTCGTGTTTATCTGTAGTGTTTCCTTTTGAATTAAGTACAGATATGTCTGATACGTTATTTCTATTTACACGCTTCTGTTATCCGGCTCTTTTTGAGATCTTTTTCTGAGAATGGAATTATTGTGAATTTTTTGTTGGAGATGCACGAACTGTTTATGTGTTCTGAGAAATCTAATTGTAATTATGTATAATACAGTGTAATATTTATTTGTCAATGTAATAAAAACATTTGTATTAAAATGTACATCAGCAGGCTCATTCTTTTTTTTCTATCAGTAACAAATTCATTGAGTGGCAAATTTATAAACATCTACCAACAACCAACGATTCGATGTTCCCAAGGCAAAATCCTTTTCATATTTCTTACATGGTTTGTCTTTAAGTTATTGAAGTGTGAAAATTATGTAGAACGCATTATACATTGATTCGTTGACATTGTATTAGATCAACAATTTCACAATTTGGTTAATTTTCCTCCTTATCTGTCTTATATATTGAACCAAATGTTCACAAGATCGAAACAATTGTGACAGAAACGGCACTATTAAATCCATGTAGTGGCGAAAACTTCGTGAAAGGCCTTTTGAGAAATTTTGCCTTGCTGACTGAGCTAAGCAGACGTGTTGGATAGGAAATCTATGAACTGAACTTTGTTTCATGCATCACTGTACTTTTTGGAATTGGACCCTCAGTAGAGTATGACTTTATAAAGCTCTCCAAGATTCAGACTGACAACCAACATCAACTTGGCTCAGTCAGGAAGACATGAATTTTATCCCCACTGGGGGAAATTTTTACCGCCCGCGTACGAAGTACGACGGGAAGATAATATTTTCAGTTTGTCTACACCGGGGGGAGAGGGGGTACCCCGGCCGGGACCAGATTTTTTTTCAAAGTTTGCATAATTTAAGGAAAACTCGATATTGAATATTGTGACGCGAATCAAAATTTACTACATGTCATTGTCATCCGTAGCATCAAGGGGAATTGAAAGGAGCCATGTTCTGGTCCTCTGTAGTGATCGGAGATCTCGGGGATCAAGTTGACGCAGAAAATCCTTCTGATTGAAGTCTGGAATGAACTTCCATTCATCGAACAAGAAGTTTGTTTCTGAATCTCGTCCGGATTCCTTTGGATTCTCATCATCAATTTTATTTCCAATTATTTTCTCGGGTGAAACTGGAGACTGCGACTTTTGTTGTTTTAAAACCATCACTTTGACTTTGGGCGTTTTTGGGTGTGTCGCATTGTCAGTCGGATCTATCCTTTTGATTGAAATCCTGACACGGCCTTTTTCCTTCAAAACTTCACCCTGCGAGTTGCGCTCTGTGATCATTTTATGAAGTTTACTCATCGTAATTGGTTTTATACGGAGTTTTTGTGAAGAAGATTGTTCTGCTCTATATTTTATGATTGGTAAACTATCGCAGGTCTTGACTACCTGCGATTCCGAATTTGACTGAAGACTGTTTTGTGACTGTTTTTGACTCCTGTGAGTGGAAAATAGTTGCAAAGTAGATTCAAAACAGGTTACTGGACGGCGTTGCATTCTTTTGTGTAAGTGACAAGACGCACTTGTGACAACTCCACCGTTTAACACCTTTCTTCCTCTTGAATCCTGACGCCCTTCCTTTTGGCCTGATACTCGCACGTCGACGACCTGTTTGATGATGTATGAAAATTAATGTGAATTTTAAAAAAAAACCTTGCTGGTACAGACTGTGGTATTCTTGGATCCATTAACCCGGTCAAATGCACACCCGGGATTTTTAAAAATGACGTCATGATCATAGTTTAAGTGATGTCCAAAAATGATGTCACAGCATTTATTCTATGTGTAAACAAATTCCAACCAATAAATGCAACTTAAAGTAGGCCTACTTATCATAAAACTGCCAAAGGCTCATGACCCAGATGTTAAGAACTGGGACAGGATGTTAAGGGCACTCCGACTCAACCAATAAGGTGACTCTAACGAGCCACCGATGATGCTCGGATTCCACCTGTAGTCAATATTCTGGTTCACTCTACATTTTCACAATCACACAAAATTGGCAATGGCAGTAATTCCAACTTTGTATTCCCATAAATTTGCAGTTTTCTTCATTATATATTTTCACCATATGATGTTAGTTTGAAACTGGATGTCTATGGGCAGAAGAGAATTACATTTTAAGGCTACAGACTTCATTGGCATTCTTATATTGCGGGGAATTTGTGAGTCTTTCTGTTTATTTGATCTTCGGTAGAGAGACAACGGAATGAACTGAAAATTGTTCAATCGGATATTTTTGTCAGATCAAGATATTAATTGATTGAAGGAATTGAAATATTCAAATTCTACAAGTTACGTTATGAAGTTAATTGATTTACCTTTGTCTTCCATTTCACTTGATCAGGAATCCCACCTTTTAATGTCTCTGCTAGTTTTTCCCGCGCAACCAATAGTCTATTTCCAGATCTGTCTGCAGTTATTTTAAAATAAACTTTTAATGCGTGCGTTTGGTTGGAGCTAGCCACTTTATTCATAGAATGCTAATGTGGCATTTTGAGAGGGTAGTCGCATAAATAATTCAGTGGAGTTTTCCCACTGTAAACCTGTCAACGAATTCACTGAATTCAGGGAATTCCTTTTCGTCACTTGTGGGGCAATTGCTACATATGGTCAAGGATTTGTTTACTATCCATGGAAATTTACTATTTCTGGTAATGACTTTTCACGCTTGTGGTTAGAGTAACATATGTGAGACCAGACAATTTGACTACACACAGTCAATATGACACATGTGGTGTATTTCTCCTCACATGTATAGTAAACAGGAATCTATAGAATCTACAGAATATAGAAAAGGCTGATAGTGAGAAAACTCGAATGTCCCTGCAGTTTATTGAAAAAAAAATTGTTTTGAGTAATTGTGTTTCTAGATCTATGCCGTCATTGAATTTTGGTAAAAATGTATATTATCAAATATGAATATTATGTCTATGGATGCGAATATTTATTCTCACGGGTGTGTTACATTCTGACATCTAGTGTATTTAAAGGATTCGAATCTAGGAAGTCCATCACTGAAATTAATATCTGTAGTAAATATTAGTAACTATTATCATTGTTAGAATTTTCCATCAAGCAAGACTTAATTAAGATGTTCCACAAATACATGATCCTGCCAAATCACTGAAGGTGCCACACTGTATAATTCTGTAAAGTCTGTTACAAACACAATCAACGGAGGCCTGTGAATGTATTGTACAAATAACATTGGCTCTGAGCATCATCAAGTCCGGTTATTGCAACATAAAAGAAAAATACGCCGGATTTGTATTCATCTGGAGTTTTATGTCCAGCAGTAAGTAGTCCAATAAGTAGCCCCCAAATGAAGTTTCTCAAGGATGCCAGGCCGTTATCACTTTATTGAAAAGTTTGTTGATTTTCTTCAATGTGAACCTCTCCCAAAGTAGTGATTGACTTTTCTGGGGATGGTTGTCGTTCAGTTCTGGCTTAAAGTGATCACTATTTTTAGCACATTTCCACCACTTTTCAATCTTGACGTGTCTTGTTTGATGATGCACTTAAATCTGAAGTTTTTTTTTAAATTGTACATTATTTTTCAAATCCATGGTGTGGAAGTAAACGGCCCATTTGGGACATAGATGCTTCCTTATCATGACACAGAAAACAATGTTTTAGACATTTGTGTCCTCAAAAAAAATTTCCTTTAAAAAATGGCATGGCAGCTGATTCCTTCTATCCACATACTTGCAGATCATGTGTCCACAAGCATTGTTGGGGGGGGGGGAGTTGAACCCACGATTGTCTGTGCTACAGCACAGCGCTGTAAATCATTCGGCCACTCCGGCTCAGCCAAAACAAGTAATTTAAATACATTCAAAAACATGCTCACGTTGATTTTGTACTAATTTTTTTTTCTGTAACTCATCTTAGAAACCCTGATGTAGTGTGCCAGAGTGACCCTGTCCCAAAATTACACCCGGGTTCAAATTGCATTGAAAAATGGGTTCCCTCACACAAAATGTAAATATTTAGATAAAAATACTAACTTTACTTCGAGTCTTTACGGTACCGAAAGAATTAGAAATCATTTGCAGCCCCAGGAGAGTGCGAAAATGTACTGTGTCTCTGTTATGCGTCTTTCATTCTCTGTTCATGATATTCGCAATGATATTTGTAGCAGAGACTGATATTTGCATCAGGAGACTGATATTTGTTTCAGGAAATGAATTTTATTTGAATATTCCTCTTCTAAAGTCCCTCCTTTTGATGGATCCCTTGTCTGTTTTCAGCCTCTATTGTCTGTTTTTTGGGAAGAGCAACTATTTGCTGGAGGAATTTTATTAATAGCTGAAAAAATCATTTTCTGATGCAAATATTAGTCTCTGGTATGAATATTATTGCGAATACCATGAACTGAGAACAGGGAGTGAACAACGCACAACAGGAACGCAGCAAATATCCGGCCTCATACCAGGAGAAAGTGGCTTGACTGCTTTTTGAATCACTGGACCTATGATTTTTGTACATTGTATGTCCTGTTCTGATCTTTCAGCGGAATATTTACGAAATGCACAGAATACCTTACAATAGATAAAAGAAATCCCTTAGAGCTAATGTGTACAGTGAATGAATTTAACAGTCCATTTGTCTTGTAAATCAATTTCATCAAAATTGGTTCGGAGTTGTAACTGCTGGACAAACCACATAGCTGGAGGGTATCTAGGCTGAAGAATGATGAAAACTCAGCAAACTATTTTCGAAAAAAGGCAATGAATGAAATGTTTATAAATGTGTATTTATACAGATCATTTACTCATATAAACAATTACAAACCAAATGAAGAAAATACAGAGAAATGCAAAGCTTAAAGGTGGAAATTGGGAGCACTGTCCCGTGTCTGACTTCTGCGAAACACGATATTATTCGACTTTTCCCTAAATTACTTCGAAAGAATCTGCATATTTGGAGAATATCTTTGCAAAAAAGGAGTATTTGAACCTGCTACATCTTGTATATGACACAAGCATGCTCCCACAACACCAGGGAGGCATAGGTAAGAGAGAGTATATCTAAATTGACCCTAATTCATATTTCAGTGGTTTATCAGTTTCCCTGAGTTTCTGTTTCATTTAGGGAAAACTCCATGTCCGTCTTCTTGGTTCTGATGAATCGGGTATTTGTAAATTAAACATTCCATATTTTCTATTGTTTCGTCCCTGAATCAAATTACAATAAATACATGTACAGAACATCATCTTCTTGCTGACAGTAAATATTTGAATAAGGCTGGAAGCTGAATAAAACTCAATTAAATATTCGTTTTCTGAGAGATATTGCCGATTCTCCTGGGCGACGCATTCATTTCTCACAGAGACCGTAGGCATCTTACTTTTTTTGTAAAAAAGGCAGAATAAAAGGAAGTGATTTGTGATCGCACCGTGGGCCTCAGATTACAGTGTAGAATTTAATGCTGATGATTAATCTACATGTAAATGTAAATCATCCAAACGCAAGAACAAGTATTTTGTCTTTCCTTAATATAAGTGCAGTTGTGCAACAACACCGTTGTCTTGAGACGTCAAATCTATATTTAAAAAAATTGTTCTCATTTCGCAAACAATCGTATTGATTTTATTTCACATTGATGTTAACGTACAATTGACTAAACTTAATAATTCGTAAAAAGTAAGATCAGTTGTTCAAGAAGTTGATGTGAAGATGAGCGCAGACGGAAGGTAATCTCAGACTGACTGTGTAGAATATGACCAGTCACATATATCTCCGAGTTCAGCAGTTTGCCAGACAATAAAGCTTCACTACCTATTAGTTTGAGAAAAGAATACACCAGTAAATAAAAGAACACAAATTAAAATATGAAAGATTCCAAACAGAATTTTCTTCTGTGGTTTGTAATACCTCAGTACTGCAGAGAATCATAAGATAAAACTTTTTATCCCTTTTGCCATGAAATGTTTAGATGGCAAAGGCCGCGCAATAACCTGATAAAGAATGTCATTATTTACTTAAATATTTCGGCAAAAGTGGTAGATATTTCCACATTCAGCATGAGCGCGAAAAGTTGAAAAGCAGCCATGAATAATCGATGGGATGAGGGGAAAGTAGTTCATCAAAGGGTCACATACAATAGTGACCATATAAATTGGGAGTCTGGTACTATTTGACTCCATTTGCTCAAGTGAAAGAAATACAAATTTCGCTTTCCTAAAGCAAACTCGTAGTAGATTAGGACATTCCCGGAGAGCAGCTTCAAGTCATCTCATGCAGTTTGTATCACACACACAATAACACAGACAAGATGGGAATAAATTTCATTACTTTATGTCTGTGAATGGTATAAGGTGTTTTGTGACGTGCTTTCAAAGTTGAGTAAATCCTATCAGACTTACTGCAAATGGGCGACCCGGGGAACCTACTTTTCGACAAATCTTTTCTGCACTTTCTCTTTCACAAATATTTTACAAAGGCTCATATAACAACAAGCTTCGAGTTTTCAGCCTCACTTGACTGGTTTATGTCTACAGATCTGACTGCTCTTTGTCTGTGTAAACTGCGCTCAGTAGAGGCAATCACTTTACAGCTTAAAGCAGCACAACTGTGTCAGTGAAAGTGTGGGTAATTTTGTTTTCTTAACAAATGTACTTAGCCTTACAAGAGCATTCTTCATCAAACTATAATGTAAATACATATCTATTTTCTGCATGTAAGTGCTGCTTTTTGTGAATCATCCTAACTGATCACAACATAAAACACCGACATATATTGAATAGTTCATCAGTTTCTTTTAAGCTATCTAAGGAATCAAAGGAATCAAACAAAAGTGATTACCCTTGCCTGTCACTTCTACGTTATGTAGACGTAACTCTTGGCACAATGCGGTAACAAAGTCCTCAACATGAAGTTTATCAACCGACTTTAACGACACCTTCTCGTGGTTATTTTCCTTCCATAGTGAGGTAAACTCCTTGACATCCACTATGTGAGGTCTGAAAGGAGTAAATTTCTATGGATTTGATTCACGTAGAAAATCTGCAGTATATATTTCAGTGTCATGCTATGAACAGTTGCAAATAAATTAAGACTTTTTTCAGTTATTGCGAGTTAATTTACATTACCTGAGAAAGTCCTTTTCAAGAAGCGGAATGACTGTGGACATTTTATAACCATCATTCACCTCAAGAAGCAAAAAATTTGAGACGTAAGGTACAATTGCTATTGCAACGTCTTCCTTCGATGACAGTGAAATCTACAAATATAAATTAAGGTAGAGTGTGTTGGTGTGTGGTTTTGTACTATCAAACAACTTTTTCACCTATTCAAATAATTTTGTTGCATTTTCATGAGCCTGTTAAGTGTTCACTTGGAAATAAACTGCCTTGAGGAAATCTAGAGGCTATCGTAATCTCTTATCTGAGACCAAAGAGCAACCATTTTCGTTTGGGTATGGGGGGGGGGGGGGTACTCATTCTATTCAGGCGTTTAAATAGGTGCACAAGAATACTTTTTCAAATGGATTTTAAAATGTGTTCATTCACAATTTTTTGTTTAATCATCTCATTTTAACAAGTTTTATCATGAAGCTATGTAAGTACGCAGATGTATTTCATTTGTTTTAGAATATAATGAATACTATACAGTTTAACTTATCCAATTGTGCTCTTTATTCCTTAAGAAAATAACATGAACCCTTCAACTACAACACGAGTATATTACTACTGCATTGGCTGATTTACACTTTGGCTCCAATTCAGGCTACTAGAGCAGACCAGACACTCAAGGCCTCAAGCGATACCTCCGTCGGCTTTGGGCAGTTTATAACAGAATGGGAAAACTTTTGACACCCAATTTCTATTGTCAGCCATCGTACTGAACGTTCGTTATTAGGTCTGAAAAATGTCTAATTAAAACAAAGCTTAATAAAGCTCAGTCCATGACAGACAACATGTAGGCTGTCACTTTATCTGATATAATGACTACTTTACTCGTGACAATTTACAAAATTAGTTTAATTTATAGAGTGGAAAATTCCTCAATACATACACCATTTTTCACGAATGTCAATTAACATGCAATCGTAGTTTTTCATTATCTTTCTTTATTTTTTCAATTCTTCAAGGCATACTAAGATCGAGTTTTTAGTTTCAGAAACTTCACCCCGAGTAAAACTGACTTATTCGTCATTAAATTATCAGTAAAGCAGATGGATATGGAACGTTGTTTGAGCTTCATTGAAAGACTCATCTAATTAGAAATTCACTTTGCTAAGCAATATCAACACCCTTGGGTAAAACATTAATCCTTCATATCATACAAAACCAATCAAATTCCATACTACACAAAACTGAGGAGACACGTTGATGGGCAAAATTTGATTTGTAGGCTCATTGTGAGCATTAAATTACAGCCAGAATTCAAAGCATCCCAAGTTTCAAAAGGCTGAAATTCAAAATTAATCATGCTAAAAGTACTCGTTTTGTTTCTTTGTAATTAAACGCCGCATTACTACTCTTGCTGAGTCTAATTAAAGAGCTGCAATTGCTCTTAAAGACTCCTTGCAACGCTTGTCATATGCTAAACGACTTTTTATTCCCGACAGGTTTACTGATTCTTTGATTACCCGTAGTGTTTGCACAGGACAAATTAAAAACCCAACAAGAAGGTTCTCCTGCGGGAAACTGCAAGAGGCATACCGCCCGCAGCATGACCTGTACCCCAGTCCCAGCCAAGGAGGGGGGGGAGGGGAGGTACCCCCAGTGCTGGCTAGGGGGGTGCCCTAATCCTGTGCTGGCTGGGGGGGGGCGCTGCTACAGGCCTAACTGGGGTACCCCCCAGCTACAGGCCTGACTGGGGTACCCCCACCCCCACCCCCTCATGACATGTTCACACTGCACGGGACTGGGACCAGTAACAATGGGTTGCTATAAATTACGCAGAATTGTTCACACTACCCCAGGACCTGGAACAGGACCAGACCCATTGTATCCTATTGTGCCAGTCCTGTTCCCTGTACCTGTCCCTATTATCATTCCCATGCAGTGTGAATGTGTCATTACCCAGAAAGGACCTGGGACCAGAGACCAGGGAAAGAACCTGGGACTGGGGTACTCCCTCTGTGTACAGACAGAAAGACGAACGCCTGTGAAAACATTACCTTCCCGTCGTACTACGTACGCCGGCGGTAATAGGTACGGTAATACCTATACTTTCCATCAAACGTTTTAAAAGTCTAATTAAATTTTGGCAAACAAGGAATATTCATTTTGGACTTAAATCACAGAGGTCTCAATGGAAATTTTAAAATGCGTAAAAGAAACTTGAAGCTCATGAAACGTACACAGTATATTTGCGTCTCAGCTGTCATTGATACAAAGCAATTTAGCTTACTATTACCACTGAGGGTTTGTGTAAGTTTAAATATTCAAATGTTTAACTTCTTCTCGGGTTTGGAGAGGCTGTACCACTTGTACCTCTTTAAACAACAAATCGATTCCATTGATAACACGTGGAAGATATACTTACCTCAACGGGAAATGATTCGTCTTCACTTTCTGGACAGTGTTTCATCTGCAAATCCCCTGCATTCATTTTTTTACCCAACGACTCCACCTTTAATACGACTTTCAAGCTGTCTGGCACCCATATTTTTTGGTACCATACTTTCAACTGTTCGGATTCAAAAGCAAGAGTCGTGGTTTTTTCAGCAGGATACAGCGACAATTCATTTGGCACAATATTATCATTCTCAGCCCCTTCATTTCGGAAGGTTATATGTGTTTGTTGTTGCAATGTTGAAACGCTTTGGGTGATATTTTTATCAATATCCTCCAAGCTATCTGGATCGTGTAATTCATCACCGCCTTTAGCCTCCACATAACCATCAGTTAGTGAATGCATAGAAGGTTGATTTGTGGCTTCTGTGCTGGCTAAATCTTCATTTTTTGACTGAGACATTCCGCCACTGATCAGTTCTTCAGTATGTATGCTGTGGTTGCTTTGTGAATCAACAATCCCTATGTAATCAGTCAGTTGCTTTTCTTCCGGGGATGTTAGGTCTCTGTGCAATGATACCCAATGTCCTTCAGATGGAGATACAAGACTTGCCGATGTTAGAAGTTCAGTGGTTGGATTACTGGGTGATAATAGCTCCTCAGCATCTGTTGTGCTTTCCGGTTGAATGGGTATTCCTGTGTTTGGGAACTGATTCGGTGTTCTAATACTGGATGGATTTGAAGATAGACTTTTTGCGCTAGATACACCGGAAGATGAAGCAGGTGAGTCTTCGTCGAGGACCTGAAAGTGTATTTTGTTCACTATGGTAGCTGTCTTTTTTCTAGATTTTTTGCGATAACAGTGATTTTCAGATTTAATGGTTTCAACAGTCATTTACTTGATTTCAAGGTAAATTCATGTACTTACGATATCAGATGAAGTCAATAAATTAGTGTGTGTCGGGCTCTTTAGGCCGCTAAACAATGCCGAGGCCAGTTCGTTTCGTCTCTCAGTTTCACTACTGTTATCACTGCGCTACATAAAATACATAAGAGTAAACCAATATCTTCACTGATTTCAGTTTTTAAAAAATGCAACCTTGCCAAGTTGTACTTTCAATTACAATATCTTTCTCTGGCGTTTGTAGAGAACTTTCTTTATATTTACCAATATTGTAGAATCTTGTGATTGATAATTTTCTGCAGAAGTTTTAGTTTCCGGCATGGCGTCATAATCTTCTGTAATTTTCAGCTCACTAATATTTTTTTCTATGATACCTTCTTTACCCCAAACCTTTATGGCTACATTTAGCTTTAATGTACTGAAATGAAAATTATATAATTTGACAAACACAAAGTTTAAACAAATGTAGCGATCACCAATCTTTAGTATCTCGATTGATCTCAAGTTAAAACCAAACACAAAAAATATGTAAGTAATAAGTTTCTCAACCTATGTTTTTCTTCGGTTCCGCCAGATGTTATGGATTCTTCGTTTGAGCCACTGGTAACTGTTACCTCCATAGACGGTGTTCCTGATCCTACAGCCGGTTCCTCGTAAGGATTAAAATTTAGACCAGCAAAAATTGACTGCTTATCTGTGAAGAAGTGATTGTTTTAAAGATTAATAATAACTTTTACATAAATGTTTGTTTAATTGAAAGATAAGTGTAATAATAACTTTTACATAAATGTTTGTTTAATTGAAAGACAGGTGTAATACGCGCGTGGTTCTTTAAGCTAACTCAACTATCTCCAGATTATTGTGCTTACAGGTCAGGCACGGTTAATTCGAAGTGATTCGTCGGCAAGGTTTCCCTTTCAATAAAGTGGAAATTTGAATTAAACTAAGATCTGTAATTCAAAGTTTGTATGTAACTTTGAATTAGGAATTACTTTG
>JBCAUG010303300.1:0-17566 GCA_038406175.1 Haplosyllis leylae | reverse complement strand
GGCTGAAATAGGGCAAAATGTGGGTTGCAACTGACCGATCGTATAGACTGCTTTAAACTCCGTTTAAATCAGCCAAAGATTGCGACGATCCCGAGAGGTCCTGACGATTGACCCTCAAGTTAAGGTCTGTTCACACCGAACAACTCCGCCATCATCACTGACGGGCGGCACCTCTGATCTTTGTGATCGGCACCGTGATTAACAAAATACGTTACACCCTAATTTTAAGCTTGTTACGGAGACGGTGTCAGTCGGTGGAAATGGACTGTCACAAGGTCGAGCAAGTTACTGTACTTCCGTTCGTGTCACTGACACTGACTGTAAATACCAGGCAGGAGGGCACAAGGGCAGTGTAAACTTGGGCACAAGGGCGTGACGGCAGGATAAACTAGGTTTTTGTGTCCCCACCATGGTAGGTCACAAAATGTTGAAACAAGTTCAATTACATAATGTTATGTTGAGGTGTCCCCACCACCTCTACGTAGAATCACCACCCCATGTACAGTCACTGAGCAGCAAAAAGGCCTTCGTAGGTCCCCACCACGGGCCCAAACTTTGGGGGCACAAAGGCCCAATCAACCACTAAGGTGGCTCTAACGAGCCACCAACAAGCACAACAGACAAGATGTCTCCTATCAATGTTACGTACTGTACAACTGAGATACTTACCGTCAGTACACTCCCGTCGTATAGGATTCTCCGCATGCTGTCGTCCACGGACCAGGGGCTGAGGTCGCTGAGGCTCGGCTCGTCTGCGCCCGGGACGAGCGGCCGGGTCCCCGGGAGGAGTGCCTGATCCGCCGGGAGGTAGGGGTCCGCGTACGGGCGGCTCCGTCTCATCTCCCGGTGGGATGGAGACCTGTACACCGTGGTGTCGTTCGGGTATCCGCCGCCTGAAACACGTGTTGTACAGGTTACTTCACAATCAAGGTGTTGTGCAGGTGACGCACCACAGGTGAACCAAAGATGAACCGCAACACTATAGTTTTAAAACTCGGGGTTGGAATTACCAGACACAATAGATCATATGATTAAAATGCTACAACCAGCAGAGGATGCATTGGCAGGTCAAAGGGTCTCATGCTCTTGTAAAGAATCATGTGGACTTTCTTTTCTTTATTTTGGGCCACAGACTTTCTTCGTGCGCCGTTGATTGTGTATGGTCCAATTTAGATTAGTATCAAGGTACTTGCTTTTCATTACAACCTGTTTATACTACCTGCTGTGTGTCTGAAGGGAGCATTGAGCTCCTGGAGCTGCTCCACGTAGGTTTTAGGTTTGTGCGGAGCCTTGTGTCTCGTCCTGCTCAGGACCATGGTTCCTCTGCCGGTGGATATAGCCCGTTCACCTGTCAAACATAATGGAAGCTGAGGATTCCTGCAGATAGAAACTTTGCGAGGCGGGGTTTTTTCAGTACGAGGGAGGGCTATGTTTTTACAGGTGTCTGTAATTCTGTCCAGGGAGAAGGGGTTGGTCCACCTTGGACCTCCAATAATTTAGAACAAGAAAGCTGATTAGCATTGTGCCGCACCGCATGAGTTTGTACTTGGTATCGTTTTTAAGTGTTTTGGTGCATTGGTGGGTGGGTTATTGGTCCCAAGAAAAAATGTTTTGGTCTGAATTAGTATCACGACCAAATCGTCTGTGTGTGTGTTTGGGGAGGGGGTCTGTAGGTGGCCACAGCCATGTTCAACCAAGGGGTCTGTAGGTGGCCACAGCCATGTTCAACCAAGTGTCCAAACATACTAACAGACAACAGACTAGAAAATGACATTGCGTTGTTGACCCAATTGCTGGCACATAAGAGTCCAAATGACGTCATGACAACATTCTCGTGTCAACAAATTGCCACCAATGAATGCAGGTTAAAGTAGACCTACTTATCATAAAACTGCCAAAGGCTCATGTTAAGGGCCAGGACAGGATGTTAAGGGCAGCGCGAAGTAACCAGTAAGCTGACTCTACGAGCCAGCAATAAGTCAAAGAAACATCGTTGGCATCGCGTACCTGTTCTGTAGAGAGATTTAGGAGGCTGTAGCTGCTGGAGCTGTTGTGCATACGTCAGTGTTTTCCTGGGTTTACGTGGTACGGCTCTCACTACCGGTGCTGCCCTCTGTGCTGGCCTGGATACCGTTCCACCAAAACCTGTAAACAAAACACACAAGCTGTAAATAAAAAATTACTCAACTAACACGAACACACTTTCACTTCCATCGTACTTTTATGGTGTGTTCACACTGAGCGACACCGAGACCGATGAAAAGGCTAAAAGTAGCCAATGGCATCAGTTACAGAGTCTCAGTGTGAAGTGCTCTGCATATTACAGTGGAACCCATAATTATCGTTGTCGTTGTCGTCTTGGTGTCATTCTGGGTGTCGTCCAGTGTGAACACACCATTATGCACATACTGGCACTTTTAGCTTTTACTCTCAGGTGACATGGATCTTTGGGATTTGGCTTTATCACAAACACAGAGACAGATACCGGTTCGGATCCCCGTACAGAGGAAGTCCCTCTGGATTGGTCTATGGCTACAGTTGTACCATGAAGAAACATTCACATTGCACACAAACAGGGATAGATCATGACAGCGCTCCTTCACTAGTCAGGTATCCGACTCCGTCATTATGACCATGAGATACCCCACCGAAAGCATGTAATTCCAGTCCTTGTTTACAAACAGCATCCAACGTTAACGTTTTCGTCATCGGCACTGACGACACCTTCAATCTTTTTGATGTCAAGTATAACAGTACTAGGGTAAGGCAGGATTGAGCCCATTTTAAAACGTTTCTAAAAACTATTAATTCTGTGAATGTCTCAACGATTAAACCTAAGCCACCACTGACCTTGAGGTCTGCCCCTCTGTACTAGAGGCTGTCTGGAGGGTCTCTGTACATGTTTCATGTCCTTCAGTCGCTCCTGATATGTCTTTACGGATCGTGGCGCCGTTCTCTGTTTCGCCTTCCATGTTCCAGGTAATCGCTTCGTACCTGTAGAAAAGTAAAGGTCAGTTCACACGTAACGTTTTGCGTTTCCATCAACGTTCAATTTAACATATTGCCATGGTGACTCAAAAGCAAAAGCAGAGAATGGGTGGATCTTGCGCGGACACCCATTGCATCACCATTAACATAACGTTAAAGTTGAACTCAAACACTGACGTCGACGCAAATGCAAAAGCTAAGTGTGAAGAAGCCTTAAGTAGGAATTTATCAACAGCGGAAAAATCGTCATGTAAACTTCGGGGGGGGGAAGAAATTACAATATTTCTGGACAATGGTCCAATTATGGGGCCGGTAGTGACTTTTAACATGTCTGGGAGGTAAATTCTAGTGATTCTTTAAAATATGTGCAACAGCATTATACCCTTATTGGACTAAAATGTGCTGATTTCAAAGTACGAAGGGACATTCACCGTAAAAGTTATCTTTTTTCGTTCAAAAATAAATACAATGTAGTCTCGTGGTACTGTTCACGTAATCAAAAGTGTCGGTCAGGAAAAACAGACTTTGGCGGTAAGTGTGACTGGACCCTTATTAGGCCCCGTTTACACGAAGCGCCTATGGTGCTGTTTACACATGACGCTCAAAACATCAAAGGTGCCGCTCACAAAAACGGTGACGTTGACGGTAAGTGTAAACGTTCCCTAAATGTGACGCTTGGTGCAAACGGGACCTTTGTTGAGAGTATTACTAACCGTACAGACGCTGCCTCTCTCTCTGAGTACCAGCACTCCTCGGTGTCTCCCCGGCGTTACTTAGCTCGGACAGGCGCTTGGCGTAAGTCTTGGGTTTGGGACGATCTGAGCGATCCTTACGGGTTACCTGTAACACAAAGGGAATATATAATAACGGCGTGATGTAACGTTAAAGGCTGCGTCGTGACGTCATTGTAAGTGTAAACAAATATTCGGTCTTAGTTGTTTCAGTCCATATTGGCCGGCTTTCTTACAAAGCAAATGGCTGTCAAAGGTCACTTCAAAACAACTTTTCATACTTTTAAACCATTTTTCATCAGTAAAATAAAAATATCTAGAAAACCCACACCTTCAGTTTTATGTTTGGACACTGCAGACCTAATGTCCAGCTACAAAGGCACATAGACTAATATTAATCGACCAATCACTAGATTGGCCTATTCGCATACACGGAGACGGGTAAGGGGCCTCTCCTGGGGACGGGGTCCTGTTCCAGAAATGGCTACAGTAGATCTGTCTTTTGTGTGCAGTGTGAACTTTCTGCACAATATAACTGTACCCATAGATGGTTCTGGGGGAAATTCCCTGGGAGTGGACCCCAAACCTGTACCCGTCTCCATGTGTGTGAATAAGCCAGAACCTAGACCAATTACCTCGGGTCTCTGCATCCTGACGACTGCTGTGAACGGCTTGATTTTCAGGGTCGGTGCTGCAGCCTTCTCCTCCTGCTCTTGAGGTTGCTTGGCAACCCGAGGCAAAGGACGTAGTCTACTGTCATCCACTTCCTCCTGCACAAAAAAAGTGAAACAGAATCTATTATTTTTTCTCTTCATGTTTGATATTTTTCAAGGTTTATGGTCGTTTTAAAACTACACATTAAAATAAAGATACATTTAAGGTCGTTTCAGATCGAGCGAAAGCAAAATTTTTCTTCGATCTCTTTTTGATTGTTCATTGATTTTTTTTCACTTTCGCTTGACATGAGTAAGCTCCTAGGGCCCATTCACACCAAGCGTAACCGAAAAGATCAAAGAAAATTTTGGCTTCCTGTACACAGGCCTTTACATTTCTCACATTAAAACGAAAACCGCCTTCACTATTCTCAGGAAATTCGGTCAGTGAGGTTGGGACCATAAGAAACGCTTCGCTCTTTCGCGTTCGCTTCGTCTCAGTGTACATGCATCTTAATGTGATAGATTAAGCTTTTTTTACAGGTGATGT
Source organism: Haplosyllis leylae (assembly GCA_038406175.1). Lineage (NCBI taxonomy): Eukaryota > Metazoa > Annelida > Polychaeta > Phyllodocida > Syllidae > Haplosyllis > Haplosyllis leylae. The sequence goes on along the minus strand of JBCAUG010303300.1, from coordinate 12,644 downwards.
TTTTCAATCCGTTATTCTGGCTTCGAGTAAACATAAACTACTGAGTTTAGGAACTAACCTGCTGTTTGCTGAGCTCCTCCGGTGCCATGCTGTCCGCTACTGTCTCTAGATGGCGCGTGTACATCGCTGCGAGGGCGCCACTGGTTCCCGTTCTGATCTCAGACTCTTCCCACGAGAGGGCGCCTCCAGCACCGCGAGCCTGTGAGAAGAAATATTAATATGTTTTTGATCAATGAAGCAACCTATCCAGCAATCATTAACGCTTAAAATCGGTCTCCGTATCATGAATGTGTGTACAACAGTTCAATGACTTAACCGACTCTGAACGAGCCAGCAAAAATTACTGCAGCTCCATCGCGTAGAATGATCTACTCCGGTTTTCCGACCCGGAAATATATCATCGGAAGTTATCGAAAAATATTAGGTTGTGAAAGTTTCACCAGGTGGCTCGTTCGCTCCCTTCGTCCCCTAGGGAGCGAAAGGGGGGGGGGCGAAGCGTATTGTATACTAGGTTTTAGGGTTCCACCACCTGTGGCAACAAAAAGTTTGATTACAACATATAGTGGTTAGGTGTCCCCACCACCTGCAAATAGAACCGTCATCCCCTTGTACAGTCACTAAGTGACAAAAAGCCTTCATAGGTCCCCACCACGGGCCCAAAATTTGGGGCAAAAACCGTCAATCAACCACTAAGGTAACTCTAGCGAGCCACCAAAAACAATACCTCGTAACTAAGCAGAGAAATATCAAGTGACATCTTCAACCAATTGTTGATGAAATCCAAAATTAGAACCAAAGTGTCGAAGACTGCAAGTCCAGCCATGAGTACAGCGATGGAGGAATCCTTCAGATTAGGTCCCTACAAAGAGAAAATACTACTGAATAGTCTTTTTATCTTGATCATGGTTTTTTTCTTGTTTGTCATCCAAGTAAAATATATCTTTGTGCAAGGTAATACGGTATACGAGAGGGAAACCGCATTCTCCCTTAATGTAAGACTATAAATATAGCAAAGCTGTAACTGCTGACAGCTCACTGCTAAACAGCCCACTATTATGTAATAACCAATAGAAGGGCTTCACAGGGGGTATATAACTTATGCACGAGCCCTGCATCAGGGTTCCCAGCTAAAACACTAACAGCTAAGACTTGACCTAGCTTAAGCAGTGGAGTCCCATTACTGGAGTACCAACCGCACAAATACTGCTGTTACTTAATTTATTTTACTGCTGAATGCGGAGAGAGAAGACTTATTAGTTAATAGGACCGAGCTAATAAGACAACATTTGTTTTCAGCTTACCCGCATGGTCAAAAATATAAATAAGTTCCCAACTATTCCAATGACTACAATAGCTGGTTCCAAGTAAATGTACAAATTTTCTGCCACCTGTAATTAAAATAAAGCAGAAAAGTTGCAACATTTTTGGTTGTTATTTTTCGACAACCAAGCCACACAAAAAGTATTCTTACTTAAAACTATTTTCTGTCTTTTAAAAAAATATATTAAAACTTACTTCGTACAGATACGCATTTGGATCATTGTTTTCAGTAGCATTTCCTGTATCATTTTCTGGAAGGCTGATGGAACTCGCGAAATTCTTCGAAGAATACATCGCTGTTTGTTGTATGCAAACAGAAACTGTAAGTTTGATACGTTTACCTCCTGTTTCGTCTTCTGCGGAAAACAAACTGATTTTCTTTATTACTCAGGTCTTTGCCTGACAAATGTACTGATTGTGGTCAAGAGGACTAATTTCTTCTTCCTTTGGTGAAACACTTGATATAAGAAATAAATCAAACACGAAGTGTTAACACTGAAGGATTATTGGTCAGTACAGCTTCCATGGATTAAGTGATTATTAGAAACAATCGAAAGACGTACTCAAGATTATTAGGAAGTTCAGAAATACCCACTTTGCCTCTTGAAAAGTCATTCCTTGCTTCGACGCAACAAATTGAATCAAGGAAAACCAATGCTGAAGCATGATATTGCTGAAGTAAATGCTTTCCAAGTTGGATACTTTCCCCTAGAAACATTAATTATGCATTAATTATGCAATGGACTTTTCGTGAAATTCAGTCTTGTCAAATTTACCTCAATGAACTTCTTTTCGATAAAACCTGAGAATCTTTAAAGGTTCATTCACACTGTGCGTTTATTTCTGATTGCGACTGCGATTCTTTTTATCGCAACAAATGGGTTCCAGAGGACTCAATGGAAGTGTTCACACTATGTGACTGCAACAACATTACCAACTCCTATGTAGTCCCTAATAATCCAAAAAAAATTCATAATCGCACTCAGAAAAAAATCGCGCAGTGTGAACGAGCCCTAAACAGGAAGTACAGGTGCTTGCGGTGTTACCAGATCTACTACCATTCCTCTCGTGCATTGTTGATTTCGTTGTACTGAACTAACCCATCCTGATAAAAAGAAATCTTGAGAGACTTAATTAATTGGAACAATATTTTCATTCCACTTGTGTTTCATCCGGTTTGTCCGTGATTATGTTAAGGGAAGAAAAAAATGTCATCACTTTTTGTCAATATTTCTGATAAATCTTCAGCATGGCGGAAAGGGGGAAGGACTCAAATATTTACCTTCAATTATTCCTGCAAGGAATATTGCACTAGTTTTCCGCTAATGTTTCTGTCAATAGCCTTCACAATTGCTTGATGTCCGTTGTCACAAATCTGAAATAAAACACAAACAAATTGTAATTTTAAACTTACGTTCCTCCAGGTTTGCCAGATGTTCTGTCAAAATTTAAAATTATTGACTCACAAAATCCTTTTTTCGAACTTCAACTGGTATTTTTTCAACTGTAAAAAAGATCGACACTTTAGTATTTTTGGAGAGTATGGTGAATTTTTCTAGACATTCGATGTTTTTGCATATAAGACAACGTGGACATCTAAGGGCTTAAAATATTTCTAGCAAAAACTTACCTTCACGAGGCATAGGTCGCAACTACTGGTTTAATAATCTAATGCTCTGCGTACTGGGCTAAGCTGACATATGTTAGGGATCTTTTAAACTGTTTTTGATAATAAATTGAATTTATGGACTTACATGATTTAGCTAAAATCAGCAGAGCATCACGTTATGTACAAGGATCTTAAGGTCTCAGACTAAAGGTAATGACAGATTAGCTCTGTAGGCAAAGTATTAGACTATCCAAAAAGGTTGTGAGTTGTGAGTTCGAAGCCAAGTACGAAGAAATGTTACCCATGGTCCCATCTCTATTCGTCCCTCTGGTTAGGGAAGGGCAAAGCCATGATGAGGATAAGTCCAGGGAACCCCTTTCTGGGCAATCTTTCCTGTCTTATTCTTCCTGGCCCTATTACATTATGGGATTTTTTCCTAGTGCATCGTGGGATAGGGTCCACACAGTGGACAGTGGACAGACAGACATGACTGAAAACATTCCCTTCCCGATCGTATGTGGTCGGTAAAGTTAAAATGAATAGAGAAACAAGACTTTAATTAATCATACTTTGCAGTTCGTCGGTCATGTCATCACAAAGTTGTCGTCGTGTCTCGTGTTTATTCTTCACACATTTAAATTACTAGCACCACGTTTCAGTCTTTCTTTGACTTAAAAAATATCCTAAACATTCTTGTGAGACTCGCAGTATGTGGCAGAACACTGAAATGTATGTCCTTATGATGAGTGTGCAATGAGTTGTGGTAAATCGGTAGTTTTATTGAAGAAGATTATGCTGTATCGTGCAAGCGGATCCAAGAGGGACAATGCCCTTCTCCTTTTGGTCCCCAGTCCTCTAAAAATGTATCACAACAAAGGTGGAGACCGAAGGCAGTCACATATATTTCACGTTTCTTGAGACCCTGCCCCATCCCGATCCAGCCACTGGAACTGCTAGTGTAGCCACTGGTTATTGCATGCAAATAAATGCAACATGAAGGACCGTTATTTGGTGAAAACAAATGTTCCGTTAAAAAACTGAAATTCACCAAAAAAAAAACATTGAATGCTAACAGGCTTAGGACTGAAAATCGTGGCTGAACAAGGGTTGTAGCCAATTGGGGGAGTGCAAGGAACCCACCCTCCCGGGTCTTCTTTTTTATGCAGTTTTCGGGAAGAATTAGCGAAATAACAGGTTGGCGCCCCCTCTGCATAATCCGAGGTCCACCACTGATCTCACTTGTCATGGTTGATCTTCAGAGACTTCCCGAGAGGTGAACACTTAACAATTAAAGATCCGAAACTTCAACAGATTAACAGTTTAAAGTAGGTTAAAAGGGTGTTTCAGACTATTTGACTACTTCTTAAACTGCGATACTTGGAGACAATTATTTTCAAATTTGCAAGTCTAGCGGTGGCCAACACATTTCGAATTTAGAAATTTTAGGCTATAAGAACAATGCAATTTATTGGTCAGTGGATTCTCTCATTAAAAATCATAGATCAACTTTGGAAAAGGCAAAGTAACTAGATAAATAGGATCAAGCTTTCCCGTCCTCCGCACAGGGCAACACTTTGATATTTACTCTTTCTATAGACAGTCCCAAGTTTTTTTAAAATTTTGAGTCAGAATTGAGATGCAAAGTTTGCAAAATTACTCTCATATCCCAGCACACAGTTCATCCCTTTGCAAACACATGTGGATTTAAACAAGAGGATTTCATAGAGACCTCTGTGCGCAGGTTCATTACGAGCCGTAGATGCACATTCACGACCCTTCCGTGGTGATCAAAGCGGGAACCATGCGTTGCGGTCATCGTCGATCAATACGGCACAGCTGCAGCTTTTAAGTCCATATTAGCAGTAAAAGCGCTGCCTGCCAAGGCCCAATCCTACTGTACAATTCTCCTGCAACAACCTGCACCTTCTGTGAGGCATCAGCATGGCCATGATGGATGGCAGTATCCATCTAGCCTGCAGAAATCAGCTTCACCACCACCGACGTACAACAACACATCCATTCAGCCAGAGCCACCGGGCTATCCATTCCGGGTTTTGACAGCTCCAATCTTCGGTATCATTAAGTATTACTACCGACATGCTACTGCTTCAGGCTAATGTGATACAATCGCATGCATGTGAGATATTCCTTCGTTATTAGAATTTAATAGACTAAACACAAAGTGCATGATAAACGGTATCAAAGTAAAGACAGGACTGAGGGAGCATGGCTTTGCATAGATGTTTTGACTCAGGGAAAACGTAGATAAGCCACACGGAAAGAACTTGTGTGGTGTTGAGTCGATGTTTCATTCATGAGGTTTGGCGATGAATGAAAACTTCTGTAGGCGCCGACTGTAGCTGTGACTTCCCCTGCAGGAAGCCTCGCCCATAAAAGCAGCACTGGCCATTGTAACAGACACACGCACACGCTGTCTACCTGCAACAAATACTCTGGAAGGCAATTTCCCTATCTGGCATTCCCACAGTCTGACTAGCATTGATGTATTTATTCTCTTACTGCAGCTGAGATCTAAAGCGATCCCTGCAATTATCCTCCTGCTTGAAGAGTATGCATGCAGCTTTAACTGCGGCTGCAGCTGCAGCAGCCTACTAGCACAAAATAGGTCATAGCTCCATACAAGTCAGAGCAGATATGTCACCTTATATCAATTGCCTTGCTGTGTATATTGAACTGTGAGCGATCATTGGGAATCGGGCCTTCACTTAAGGAACATCTGACAGCTTTAAAGTCACGATTTAGGAGAAGATGAGAACCTCAAAAAGACACACCACAGCCAGGTCCTCGTGAATATGATCTGCTCTGCAAATATTGTAAATTTTAATATCATGGGACATATGATATTTCGTAATCATTTTAACTGGAGGAGGCTTTCATAGTACTTACCAACAATCGAATAGAGGAATGCACGCGGCAGACGAGAAAGTAAGTTTATCGTCTGGAGCCATTTCTTTAAAACGCCTATCTTACGCACAGACGGAGTTTGATAACGCAATTTGAGATATCAAGGGATTTCCCTACAAGGAAATTTAATTTAGAAGGAATACAAATGACAGCTTGCGTGAATGCTTCATCTTAAACCTCATATCCTGTAGTATGGGAACTGTGGAGCACAATACTCTGTGATATTATTGTTATTCGGATGATAGAACTTTTGAAGGCAAACAGACAGGAAATGATGGTGATGTCGTCTGCAGCTAAAAATCATCATCACCTTTCAGCAAATCATTCAATATTGGATTCATCCGAAGCTCCAGTTAATATTCCGACCTGTTGATGTAAGTGCGTTTTATAACAACATGGAACTGAGATCATAAAGTCAGCACGGAAAATAACCTGATATCAAGACGTATTCTGCAATTGGATGTTGTGATTGTATTAAGAGTCATTTGAAGGTGTCGGGACGTTTGCTTTCGCTTTCGTAAAGAGGTTTTCTGTTCAGGACTAATTTGCCTTGCTGTGAATAACAGCTCACAAAATACCAATTTGTTGGAGAACTGTGTATTTGTATGGCCGATCATCTGTCCGCCGACTTTCATTCCGGCATAATTAGGCTGTCAATGGAGCCTATTTATTTCCTTTATTTGCACATAGGAAAGTGGCAGCTTACATTATTTGCCGAGCACTAAATCTAAACTAGATGACAATTTACCAAAACAGTTTACATTTTATACTACAGTTTACACTGTTGGATATTAACCACAGCTGTTGATGCTACATGATTGCGATGCTATGATAACAGTTTTAATTCGACCAAACATCAGAATGAGAGTAGTAAGGCATTTAGTTTCTGTGAAACTCTTGCAATTGAGGACAATGTGATGGAGTCGTGAGCGATAAAAGAGGAATCAGAGGCAATGGACTGGTTTAAGCGAGCAATCATGGGGAACGAATCCTCGGGACCGTCTGATTCCTTATCTGACTATTCGCTCTCCACCTCGGGAGGGCTCAGTGATTTCCTGGCTCCATTCACTGGAGGAGGAGGCGGGAATGCTCCGTCTGGTGAGATAGGAGGAAGTACAAGTAACATCCCCATAGCCGTGGCATCTTCCAGAGGAGGTGGGGCACAAGGTGGCGCCAAATTACCCGTCAGTGCCAGCGCCCCTAGCGGAGGTTTTACTCAGCTGATGGGGTCCAGAAGGGGTTCCATTGCTTCCACGGCGCAAAGTACCCCAATGGAAGCGCCAGAAGTGGATTTATCACATCTTAGTGAAGAGGAAAGAGCCCAAATAGCACAAGTTATGGCGAGAGCTCGTGAACTGCAGGACGAGGACACAAAGAGAATCAAGTAAGTACATAATCAGATCCGGTTTCTATGCTTAACAAATGCAAAATCAGTAGCGGATCCAGGATTTCCCAGGCGGGAGGTGCCAACCGCTAGGGGGCGCCAACCTTTATTTGGCCAATTTATTTTCTAAAAACTGAATGGAAATGAAGAATTTTGGGCCGATTGGGGCGCATGGCCCTTGCCCTTCTCTTTGGATCCGCCACTGAAAAAGGTCTTGAATTGCTTGCCAACGTTTCAGCTAAGGGAGACAATAGCAAAACAGAAATTCGAATTGATCATTGTTGCGAAACAATTCCGAATGCATGTGTGCAAATGATAAATCGCAATCAACGAAGGATTAATCAAATGTTGCACTCTGATGAAAGGGTACCGTGATATATTTCCAAATTGGCAAGTGTCGCATTTCTGGATCAACAAAATAGTGACGGTGTGTGTAGCCAATGAAACTCCCATACGGGATATATTTTACTCTGTGAATATTTTTGTTGGTCTCCTTTTTATGTATGATTGTTCCATTGTTCCATGATAAAAGATGCTTGATGAAGATCTTATCATACACACTGTAGGAAGGATATTCGATTCTGACTGGTTCGTAAATAGTTTTATAAATGATTGTCTATGAAATAATTTTTTAGTTCAGTTAGAATTTGGTGTCCAAAAGACGACTAAAAATGTCCTCATGGACAACCATTATAGCACTATTTACCAACCAGTCAGAATTAGATATTCTTCCTACAGTGTGTCATACGTCATTTTGCATTTTTGAGTCCAGTACCAAAATGGAGAAATTATTTAAACTTTCACCATTGTTGCATTTATTGCTTTTGATACGTTCGAGATATTGATACTAAATTTTTCTCACAACAAACAAAAGGAATGAGTCATTACATCACAGGAGCGATGATCTATAATTAATATAATTACTATAACTGGGGATGTATGATAACGTAATTAATCGGGGGAAACAATCCCATGTAAATACGTAATTACGGTTATCTTTTACTCTCAGAGGCCGCAGCACAAACATTCGAGGTTTTCACAATCTCTCCGCAATACAAGAATGCCAACATTGCCAACTTTGTTTTAGTTCTGCCATTAAAAATCAACTTGTCCAATCTAGCGTTAACCTTAAAATGCAATCCTCATATACCCCTTGATTTCTAATTTCACATTCACTAACATCAGTTGATGTAAATGAAGACAAAAACTGCAAATATGTGGGAACACAAAGTTGGCGATAATGCCAACATTGCCAACTTTGTGTGTTTGTGAAAAACTCGATTTGATAGACGAGCAAACGAGCCCATATGTAGCTAAAGACCCCATATCCCTTCTGTGGCACTGCTCGGATGCTGAAAGCAATATCTCTTTCATCTAAACATAGCTGAATACGGTATATATTGATTACATGTAAAAATATGGGTTCTGTTGGACCAATCAATACTCTCCCCTTATGTTTTTAGTTATTATGGTTTCACCTTAAAAGCGCCCATACATTCAACACTCAAACACAAGCTGTTAATGATGTTTCGATTTACATCCCCCATTGTCTTCCATTTGTAATTGGGTTTATTGATATACTACCTGGTTAGAATGATTCAATGCGGCTTAGTTTAATTTTCCGAAGGTGGTTGAATTTATGAATAGATAGAACAAAATAAAAACATCAGCTGATGAAAGATTAATGGTTGGGTTTGGTAATTAATCGGCGAAATATTTATTCCTATTCTGCTGGGTTTCCCCACGAATGACTGAACAGTCACAGTTACTACAGTGTGGACCTACATGCACAAACATTGCTGATAGATTGGGCAGATGACAGATGTCTGGGATATCCTCTGTGTTCCAGCCATGAGTCGTATGTCTAAAGGAGACTGTGAAATATTGTATCTAAGGAAAACGTAGTCTGCGATGATATCATTGGTAACAACACACAAGATATGGCCAAATAAGACAGTTGTTTCCATTAAAATGATAAGTGTGCGGCATCATCAGGGCCCTCGTGTCCCTGACAGATAACAAACCGTGATAAGAAGCCTCTCTACAGCGGAAACCTTCCGTGGAGCTTTATACAGGCTATGCTGTCTGGTGATAAGGGACTATACTGGTGCTAGTCTAATGGCTTTGTCAATAGTCTTACTGATGGGTATTGTAGTAGGCTTTTTAGTCCTGTGACAGGCAACATCTGTCAAACACCACGTTGATAGATGTTTTACCATATGTTGAGTAAAAGTGTCACCAACATTTTACCTTACGTAACTTAAGCCGTTTTACTTGTAAGCTGCTGATTGCGTGATCCATGAAGAGCAAACGAAGTAGACCCTCCATGAAAAGTGACAAATTCCGTAATTTGCCATCTTCTGTGCAGCAAGGACAGTCAAGTTTTTCCGTAATTGTCATTCAATTCGATGAATTCAATGAATTTAAAACTAGGTGATATCACTGCAAGAAGATCACCTTCATTAAGTGACTGTCACTATGCATAGAAGATAAGATTTATTCTTGATTTTTGCTTACTTTCTATGTTTTTTATTTTTTGGCATATTATTAAATAAGTCTGTCATTTGCAAATATCATGTCATAATTTCAGTCCATTTATGGGGAGCACCTTGCACTTTTTATATGGTGACCTGCATACGGTGGTTAAATGAATCTAATTCAATGAATTAATTGAATTCGATGAAAAAATTATGGAAAAGCTTGATTGTCTCTATCATTTACTGACAATTGTGAAGCTAATATTTTTACCTGAGTGTACTAAAGCTGACAGCTCCACACTGTGAACCACCTACAGTAGTTGATCCAAAATTGTTTAATACTTTTCACCATGTTTGATGAACCTCTTACGGTCTTCATCACAATAGTGATTTGGTGTGTTTTCAATTATTGTCATTTATTGTCTTTCAACAAAGCAGTTATGACTAAGTCTACACTATTTATCATACACTGCGACTTGGCAAATATTGTTTCCATGCATAAAATATTACGTTTGCATTGATTATACTAACGTAGTATCACGCCTCGTATTAATGTGTGACACCTAGGAAGACGAAGGAGAAAGTTTACCATACGGAAACACTAGAGTTTTTCCTGAATGGATCAGAACTTTAATTCAATTCAGTGAATTCAGCGAATCTGATAAATCACGGAAGCCTGAATTGGGGTCAATTGAAAGATCCCCCTGTTACCTGTGTCTTCCTGGCGCAGAGGTAGCATTTCTGTCTCTTACATAAGTGAGAGTATGTTCAAATACAGTAATGTTTTTGCAAACAAATTCTACAAATTCTAGAATCTGCAGGCTCTACAGAACTCCAATACCCACATGCTGCTGTTAATTAATGACAATTGTCACAATACTAAGATTCCAACTCAACCAGAATTTCTGTTTTTCTTGTGAATCAAATGCAGAATGTTACTCGCTGAGTATAAAGCATGATAAATCATAATATTTTATAAAATGTGTGGAACGCAATTATTTCCCATAAATTTCATTTGGACATTTACATGGTTTACCATCCATGTAACAATGCCACGCAAAATAGTTTGGCAATTGTCTGTCAATGTTTGTATTTGCTTATCAATTGCTATTGAATGTGAGTAATGAAATGCAAACACATAAATTTAGTCTATCGCTTGAATTATCACATCTCAACACCAGATGCAAACAAGAAAAAGAAGTTCTTTCATGCTAGATTCAGCCAGAGAAGGAGGAGTCTGGTTCTTCGTGGAGTAGAAAACCGAGTACCTACATTGCGTAATTAGTCACTACAAAACATTAAGATGGAATATATAAGATTCCGTTTTAGATATTTGCAAAGCCAAGTAAAATGCGTAGTAACAGTGAACAGGGTCCGTCAAACGAGTAAGCCTTTTTTTTTAAAAAAAAAATGGAAACATTATGGGCACCATGCATCACCTAGACCTGAAATTTTCCAATTTCACTTTATTGCCCACAAGTTTTGAAAAATGCTTTGAATTCCAGTGAACACAGTTTTCTGTGTTGTCTCTTTGAATCAATACAAAACGCTGTATACTATTTCATCAAATATTTATTGTTCTTTCTGTGTTATGATCTGAGATAAACACTCTACTAATTATGTTGATTTATTATTGACAAGACATTCACACATGTAAGTATGATAGTGTAATTTGGGAAATAAATACCTATGATTAAGTCTTTACGATTACGTATTTCTCTTTCAACACTGTTGATATTTTTATTAGTAAATGAAGGTCAAGGCAAAAAAAATCAGTCCACATGTGAGAAAAGTGCTGAAGTCAATAAGGAAGGCGCAGTGATTCATCCAGGGCTGTGCTTGTGACAGAAATTCATATCATTTCTTGTCAATATGTTAATACATGAATATACTACCTTGGATTCGTATTTGTGGTATCTCCGTCATGAGACTCAATCCCACAAGTTCTTGGATCCATGACAAAATGTCTCACTGTCCATGAAGGCATAGGCCTGTTCGACCAAAAATTGATACAAATGACGTTGCGTCATGGACCCAATTGCTGGCATGTAAATGACATCATGACAACATTCTCATGTAAACAAATTCCCACCAATAAATGCAGTTTAAAACAGACCTAATTATCATAAAACTGCCAAAAGCTCATCTCTCTCTCAGGACAGGATGTTGCGAACCCCCTTAAGTAATCACTAGGCTGACTCTAACTACCCAGCAATGATACATTTGAGCCGAAAGGGAGAAGTGGGACATGGAGGTCTGGTAACTGTGCACCATGGGATAGGACCTCCTCAACCTCCTGAGGGCAGACAAGCACAACTGAAAACATTACCTTTCCCCAACCTATTCGGATTCGGGTGATAACAAAGCTGTTTGTAGACTTTACTTTGTATTATGAACCTAGACATGAATCTCAGTGCTTTCGAAACGGATAACATCTGGAAACTTGGCTCAAGAATGAATGATGTTGAAAATTATGTTCCCACCACCCATGTAAGAATGGAGTTCTGGATGAGTCTGGACACAAAAAAGACCAGTATAAGTGCTATATTCGTATGTGCTGGCATGGCTTCCATAGCAACTGCACTTTTTTACCAGTCAGCAACCACCCTGTACAATGGTTCCACGGTGAATTTCGGGCTAAGCTACATAGAAATAAACAAATGGGGTAGAATCCCACTTGAACGACTAACGTTAAAAATGTTCGGTTTCAGACACGTATTTTGTAAATCCATTCACAGATACTGTAAGTATTTTTTCTCCGTGCTTGTTTTCTGTGGCCTAGACAATGAAAACGCCAGAATCAAAGATTGTCAGATCGTTTATTAAAGATTGACTTCTTGGTGTAGTCATCATTGTGCAAGGTAATACGGTAAACGATTACCTTTACAATACGGTAAGTACAACCACGAGGGTAACACCGCATTCACCC
>JBCAUG010303189.1:0-17567 GCA_038406175.1 Haplosyllis leylae | reverse complement strand
ATACTAATTAATATTCATATTAGCTATTCAGAATGCTGAGCTAATGTTCTAGAATGTGGTGTGATATGGTGTGATCTGGCTGAATATGCACAAGCTCCACTCCACCCACCTCACCCATCCCACCCACCCATCCACCCACCCTCCCGCCAAAACCTGATCTCATGTGATACTAGGCACTTCGGCAAACTGCGCAACTATGACAGGCCTTAAGGCCCTCGGACAAATTTATTGTTTGTCATAAGTTCAAGGTGCAGCAAAACATCGCTTGAACACTGTGTCATTTCACGTTTTGTCCTTTACTTTGAGAAAATTAGATTTTAGCTGGAAGAATGAAGGTTCTTGTAGCTGCAGATGGAAGTGACAATTCAATGTTTGCAGTGAAATGTAAGTGCATTTTTCTTACTGTACATGAAAAATGTACGTGCATGAAAACATGTAGTACATCGCAGTGTGACCATTTTGATCGAATAGTTCTGTTTCAATGAAATTAATAATATTTTTGTCAAATTGTTTTTCATCTGCCGACACAGGGTACTTTGACAACCTGTACAATGCCACACATCATGTCATATTTGCACACATAGGAGCACCGTTAATGCCGAATTATTTGGGTCAGTAGTCTGTTTTACCTTTACTAAGCACTTCAAACAAATATTAAAACAGAAATTATGTTAATAAGACTAACTACCATAATGTATCAGATTACAAACTCATTTAAAGACAAGGGGGAAGTTAATGGGGGAAAAGACCTAAAATATATTAATAGTGGTGTTTCTCACAAAGTAGATCGGATGATGATTCTTCATTTATCGTATTCACATTTATCGTAAGTCACATTAAAAGTCTCTTGTCTGAATTTGCCCCATGTCAACCAGATTAAAGAAAGAAATCATTACCAGCAACGAACGGAAAAAAATAGTTTGTGAACATTATGAATTTATAGGAGACAAATGGATGACAGCATTGTTATGGTACACATTGTAGAAATATAGTAGACTGTTTATTGCACATATAATGTAATGTGTTCATTAAAAAAAAAAAAAATTTTACTTTGGCAGTTGGTTATTTGATTCCCATGATGAAATATTTGGGAAGCGTAAAGAGCAGGAATCAAACATTGATCAAATTAAAATATCAATACCAGGTAATAACAAGGCCAATAATTTCAACAATGTGTTTGAAATATATTCATGTCAATTAAAAATTAATTTGAGATGGTACTGACCATCTTTTTCGGGGTTTTCGTTCATTTCTAGTAGTGCGCATACATTTTGGAATTTTTTGAATAATTTTACTCCATGGCCAAAGTTAATACTGCATTCAGATGACCCATTTTGGACTTCTCTCCCAAAGATGTAGATGTAGATCTAAATAGACAATGCATAAAAATCGATCTTTGCAGCTGGCGCAGGTCTAGCAGTTACACCTGATGTGATAAAGAGTTATTACGATGACGTAGAAAGACAACACAGCCAAATAAAGGATAGTGTCGAAGAGATTTTAACGAACTACAAATCGGTGAGTTTATATTTAAAAGGGAAATCACATTTGCATTACTGTTTTGTTTTTCTAAGAAGTGAGGGACTGTTATTGGAAAAACAAATTACCAAAATGATTTGATTAATTAGATTCCTTTGAATTTAACAATGGTATGCCCCAGTAAATATAAAATTTCATTGAAAACTTATTACTAGAGTGGTGGTGTATCCCATGAACATATTAGAGAAGAAGGAGATGCAGGACACAGATTATGCCACATTGCTCACGATAAAGGAGTGAACATGATAGTGATGGGAACGCGAGGATTGGGAACCGTTAGAAGAACAATCCTTGGATCTGTGTCTGATTATGTTCTTCATCATGCTCACTGCCCAGTCATCATTTGCAGACATAAATAAAATCATTTTCAAAGCTTCTTGTTTGGAAATAAATGATTATAAATAATTGAAGGATATATTTTGTATTATTTAAATATGAAAACTCCTGCCGGAAGCACTCCAATTCTGACTGGTTTGTAAGTAGTTTATAATGGCTGCCTACATAAGAGAACATTTGTCTTAGTTCAGTTAGAATTTTACGTCCAAGGAACGACTGAAATATTCTCATGGACAATTATTTTAAAATTAGTTATGAACCAGTCAGAATTAGATATTCTTCCGTCAGGGGTCAAAGTAAGGGAAATTCACATATGGTAAGATTCATATTCTAACAGCTTAGGATTATATTGTGAACCTTCACAGAGGCTGTTTTTTATTCTTGCCACAAAGTTAAAGTTAGTTATTACAGAATATCGTACACCTATCTTCCCTGTTTCCGGTAAGTTAGCTTATCAGTAAACATGGAAAACTGCATGTATTTGAAAGATTATCAGTTGTGCTTTGACCTAATGCGAAACAAATGAAGGAATCGGCGATTGGTGTAATATTCGTTTGGAGTTCCTTCCAGAAGAGAAATCACGATGATGTCGGATGTGAGAGAACTTAAAGTTCTTGTGGCTGTGGACAACAGTGAATTGTCATTTCAAGCTGTCAAATGTAAGGATATATAGTTTACATTTTAGTTACCATTTGAATTAATTTTCAAAATACCGGATTTACATTGCCTTTGCAATTTTTTTTCTTGAATTGTTTCATGTCCAAGGGTACCTGGACCATTTGTACACAGCCAATCATTATGTTATGTTCATGCACGTTGCGGAACCTTTGGTACCAACTCCAACAAGTAAGTTTGTGTTATAAATGTATTTTGTTTGATCTTTGTTGTGAAGTGGTACATAAATTTGGTACATAAACAACAGCAAAATTGTCGACAATCAAGACTTAGTCGTTAAGATTTTGCAGTTTTGTTGGAAAAAATACTGAAAGAGCATTCCTTTGATGGGTCAGTAATTATGCTGACCAAATGAGCAAAGTAGGAATTCTTCCAAATGAACTGTCTTGTTTCATTGCAGTGGGTACAGCATTAATTATAACCGATGCAGTCGTCACAGATTATCTCAAGAGAATCAAAACAACATGTTCGGAAATCAAAGAACGACTAAACGAATTTCTCAATGGGAAAGAGGTGGTAATTTCGCACATTGAAATCTGTGAAAGCGACTTACCGTAAACGAAAGTACATTCAAAGCTGAAGGATTCTGGTCAATTTCTTTTTTCGATGCATTTTATGTTGTTCGTTGTAGATTGCGCATGAATTTATTCAAGAAGAAGGAGATGCAGGGGAAAAGCTGTGTAAAACTGCGAAAGATCATCACACGGATCTCATTGTTTTGGGTACTAGAGGAATGGGGAGAATACGTCGAACAATTCTTGGATCTGTGTCGACCTACGTGTTACACCATGCAGACTGTGCAGTCAACATTTATAGACAAAAATGAATAGAATCAACCACTTGCGGGTCCAGAACACTGGAAGAAAATGATTAAGAAGAATGGAATATCAATCAGTACATCAGTGTTCATCAGTTTGTGACTTTTTTCAGCGGCAAAGAGGGGGCTTTGGCCCTCCATGGATTCACTACAATAAATGGAGATATATGTATGTATCAAATGTTAATTAAACTGACAGTCACCTTTCAATATTCCATTAAAACAAAGAATGACTAAGAAAGGACTTGGTGTACGAAGAATGAGATACAAGGGATAATTCGCGAACAATATTTACTCGAAAGTGAAGTATAGATAAATGTTTACGAGTTTATCAGGAACGAATAATACAATGTGAACAATATATCAACACACCAAAAAATCCTTAAAAACACTGACGAACTTTTGAAACTGGTTCATTCTTATCTGTTTTTATTGTATTGATGTAGGTTTTGCAAACAAATAAATAGCATGTAAAATTTAGAAAAAATCTCAAGGTGGCAAAGACGAGTAGGATGTCTTTATTGGGCAATAGACCAAGATTCTCAAGGCAATCGTCTTGGTTTTGGCACAGGGTTTTATTCGGAATAGACTGTAGCGAAAAATCTTTTTTTGCTCTAAAATGTAAGTACATTTGAACAATTGCGTCTGTTCTAAAAATTCGATTCAAAAGTGTATGCTATAATTAAATTATATTTTCAAAGGGTATTTAGAAAACATTCACAAGCCAAATTATCACATCGTGATAGTTTACGTTGTGCCACTGCTCAAATGCAACAGTAAGTACATGTCAGTTCATCATCTAATTGTGCACTTAATTACAATTAATTCTCAAACCATTTTCAGTGGTGATGTGATCCGAGCTACATAGCCATATTTCAAGTTTTTAATTTATTAATTGGCTGAATATTAGAGAAACATTTTTACAGGTTCAGAAGACAACTTGACCAGCATCAGGAATAGATCAGTCCTAGTCCAAATTAGATCAGTTCGTAAAAATTGGATCAGTCCAATTGATAATTTGATGAATCATAGTTAGAATGAACAGCCAGACAAATTTGAGTATATCTTCTGGTTTCCCAATTTTAGCAAATGGTCAAAGATCACAAGAAACCATTCATATAGCCTGTGCTATGATTTTTACTATGAGTCCTGAGATGGATGTGATAGGCTTAGAATTCAATAACATTTAGCAGAAGTTCAAATTTCCAGAAGTTCCGTCGGGGTGAGATAGAGATAAATCTGGTAGAAGAAAATAAGAATAGCCTCACTTTAAAGACTATGGCTTTTAAAGAAATATATGACTTTCCTATCTAAAAAAAGACAACAATGAAACAAAACATCCATATCTCTCTGAAATTACAGCGAAATTATCTCTGAAATTATCTCTCTGAAATTACATTTGTAGTTGCTAAAGCAGAGCGTTTAAAATTGTCTACCTTGCAGCTGGGTCTTCATCTTGCATGCCACTAGACGCAGTAAGAACTTTCTACTCTGATATTGAAAGATCAATTCATGAAATAAAATTAAGAGTAGACGATGTCTTCAAAGGAAATGAGGTAGGTGGAAAAACGAAGTCCTTCTGGAATGGCAAATTTCTAATTTCGACCGTTCCCCAATGGTATTCTGTTCATCTAATGTCAACGAGCAATCTTGCAGGTATCACATGAGATTATTCAGGAACAAGGCCAACCCGATAAGAAACTTGTTCAAGTGGCAAAGGATAAAGGCGCTGACTTGATAGTCTTAGGTACCGGTAGCAGAGGACTTCGTAGATTTCATCAAATAACATCAGGATCTGTGTCAGATTATGTTGTGCGTCACGCACATTGTCCTGTCTGCATATGCAGGCACGAAAGCTGATAAATGAGATGCAACCAATTACACGTTAAAGTGAAGAATTTTTTTGGTGCTTGTTAAAGGGGACATAGATCCAGTATCGTGCCGTATTCGAAAAAGCAGTATACACCCATTTTCATTGTCACATGTTTTGTTTGAAGAGCAGGGTGCAAATGCTTTGATTCTGACTGAAACAATAGACATTTTCCTTTTTTAATTTCACTAAAGACTATAAGTTCCACAACAAAAAATTCACACATCTCAAAACAAGCCTTCACTAAAGTAGTTATCACATAGTACAGTAACAGATTCATTTGGTGGGTGATAGATATATATATTCTAAGTTAGGCACAAAAGAGAAGTACTTCTACTAAATGAATTAAATAAAAGTAAGTGTTGTTCCAACAAAATTTTCATTCGACTGTGAAATAAAACTGACAGTGCGCATGGAGCATGGAGCTTTGCAATGTCCTTGGGTTTCCAAGGTCACTATCATCGTTCTTCGTAGAAAAATCTAATCGTCAATAGTGTAGTTGAACATTAACAGAAGTAAGTTGTTTTTTGTGTTGATTGACATCAACTCCTACAAATTATCATCAATCTTAAGATTCAGAGGCATTAAACTTATTTTGGTCTTTGTTACTGCCGTTTTCTTATTGAGGATCGGAAATAGGAGCAATGGATCACGTTGCCCTGCACGCAGAAGAAAATTAATTTATGGAAAAGAAAAGGGATATCAAGCAAATCTTTACTGAAAGGGAAAATCCAATGAAGAGTTTCCACTCTGTGGACAAACGCTGCTAAAATGTCTTATGCTTCTTGAATCTTTCTTTTGCGGCATAATTCACCAGAGAAACTGAACTGTACTCAAGTTATTTAATAGAAAAGATTGTCTCTTCCTCACATGATTGCACGAAAAGACTTGTTTTCTCGGCTAAAAGTCAAAATTTATTACTTTTTGGAAAGTATTCCATTTGTCTTTCTTTCAGTTGATAATGGCAGAATAAACAATTGTGAAGGATATTCCCATATTGTGGAAAATATAGTGAAATAACTGTAAAAAGGCATCTGATGGTTGATAGTTTTTGGTTATTTCACAATATATATATCAAGTTAAATATCCTTCAAAAGTGTTGATTGTCATTGGATGCAATATAATATATAAACATTTCGTAATTGAATATTTTCTGGATAGGTGCTCAATTTTGACTTTTTAAGCTTAGACAACAAGTTTTCGTTTCATTTGAATGCAATCCGTGCAGCAGCAAAAATTCACTCAAATCAAATATGATTTATTGCTGATTCATTTGCCCAATCTTTACCGTTTGACAACAGACACTTAATCATGCATTGTTTCTTTGATCTATTAACAAATCATTCTCGAGCAAAATAACGATTAGTGCCAGCTTTGTCAAATATTGACTGCCTTCATGCATGCAGACTGATATCGAATACGGAATTATCATTTTCATACAGTCACACAGGTCGGATTCAAAGCAAGGTTCTGAGTACATTGCCATTTTTCTTTCTTTGGTTTCTTATTTCTCAGGACAACATTTGAAAATCTAAAATGTGCAATCGGTGGAGAATTCATATTTCCATCCAACTGAAGATTTAGATTTGAATAACAGTACAAGAAATAATTTTATTCAAAATATTGTAATTTTTAAGTTCTTCCTACATTACATTTTGTTTTTAAACGTTTACAAGATAAATTAGAAAACCAAGATCAAACCGTTTTCAAACCAGTCATAATTGGATAACTCTTCTGGCAGGGTGTAGAATAATGGTTTGAATTCAGAATATGGTCGGAATACAACTTTGAATATGCAGACAGTAGGGCTTTGTAAAAGTTTAAATGTAAACGCCTTTAATAGATTATAATTGAAACATTTCAATTTTCTTAATGAAAAAAAAAATGTTGTCGTTCTTTATATACCGAATTCTGACTGAACTAAAAAAAATTCTCACAACGTATAGCGGTTACAACGTGTTGTAAGCTGCAAAAACATTCTGCAAACAGTGGTATAAAGGGCCATTTCATGATATTCTACCGTTAAGAAAGGAATGTCAACATTGAAAATCAATGATCAATATTAAAAAATATTCCTAATGAGAACATTACTTGAAAGGAGTATGTTTATTATTAATCGGACTTAATGTAAAAGAACTTGTGCTAGTTTTTGTTTTTGTTTTTAAAAATTTTTCATTGAATATTTCAGTTCTAAGATAATTCGAAGAGCGATTTTTGTACCTGGCAACAAGGACCATGGTAAGACTTGCAGTTCAGTTTCATTTTCTAAAGAAATGTTTACTTTTTGCATTATTGTTCACAAAGGAATTGCTAAAATATGTTAAGTGATTTGTAAATGGTTCTTCATGTGTGCGTATGGGATACAAGAAATGATGCAAGTACAATGGGATGTGACTTCATGATGTGTTCTCAAGTACAAAGAAGACTTGTTTAGACACCTACATTGGACAAACACTAAGTTCATACTGGTAAAATTATATCACGCTGGACAAGTATTACGAGCAGTTTAAAGTAAGTAGCCTTTTTCCTATTCTTTTTAATTTTAGCATGCTTAAATCTACTGCGCATTTCTACTTTGGACATTTTGAAATCAATCTTCATGCCATGAAAAGTATTAAAACATTTCTGTTTTTTTCCTTTAGGAAGTAAATGTATGTACTACTTTTGCACTGGAGTAAATTGTGGCTCACATGACGGCCCACGTCAGATCGAGAGATCTGAACTTTTTATTGAACAATCAGGTTGAGGTTACGTAATGATAAATTACAAGTATCAGACACATGGATTACATTTTGTACAAAATTCAACCTATTGCTTTGTAGAAAATGTTGATCTCCAAGGTAGTAACTTACAACTATCTGATTCGATAGTTAGATTTAATTGTTATCGTTGACTTTAAAGTCTGTTTTTGTGATCAGAAAATCAACCCTCAAATGAAAATGACAATGCAGTTTTTCCATTTTATTCCTTATTTATGTAAATGTGTCTAATTTGCCTTAACTGGGCTCAAATTGATAATATTTTTCTGACGAGTTCAGTGTGCTTATAGCCACCCTGCAGGAAGAGCATCTATTTCTGACTGCTTTCGATGGCGCCAATCAATTCTGATTTGAGTTTACAATGGTGGTCTGTGAGAAATAGCTAGAGACCATTTGTCAAGGAAATGATATTACAAAAATATACTTCATAATGGGTAGATCCGAACTATGTTTGAGTTTTTGCAGTGCATCTGGGGATGGCTGAGATATTCACAGATTTCCTTACTGGAAGTAAACAAAACAGTTTAAAATGGCAAAAAACACATGGTATTTGTTTACTTCCTGTGACCAAACCTGTGAATATCTGAGCCATCCCCAGATATACTGTAAAAACTAAAACATAGTTTAGATCTATCCATTATGAAGTATTTTTCTGCAATATCATTTTCTTAACAAATGTCCTCAAATTTACCATATGTTTCCAAATATATCTATTTCACATAGAACACCATTGTAAACTCCAGTCAGAATTGAGTGATCACCCCTTGTTCAGTCAGAATTGGATATTCATTCTCCAGTGTGTTACCGAAAGATTTCAGCTCTTACTATTTACACTGGTTGATTCATTTTTGACACAAAGAAATATTTCAAACAGGATGAAAACGACAACCACAGAAAATTAATGGTTGCACAGGCTCATTTGACCAGCTGAGCAAGAAAAACATACTATCTGCTCCTGTAGAAAATTATTATGGTTTTTAATTAACTATTAAGAGTGACGAATGAGGAGATAATTGGGAACATTTTCAGCTGCTATGATTGATGATGCAAAGAACAGATTTAACACTGTTTTTGTCGCTATGTATTAATCTGTTCAACAATATACATAACTAAATCGGAATCCTTCCATTATGACGAATGCCCATTCGAAGGTCTTGCTTATCTCGACCAAAGATGAATACAGATAAATGTTACTTTGAACTCCATACTACATTGAAGTTGAGCTGTAAGATCATTACATCAATGTTTTACCAACAATGCTAGACATAGAGGAAACAGAAATGTGTAATGTGAGCAAATCTTGTGGCAGAAAATTCATCGATTGATAAGGTCGCGAGTACAGAAATGTGGACCATGCTTTCACATCTGTTTGAAGTGAAAAAAAACCCAAACTCTTGCTAAATTGAACGCTTCAGACATTGATGGATAACATAACTACCGGCGAGTGCATCTTTGACAATCTGAGTAAACCTTATTGAAAATATGTGTGGTCCAAGAAATAGCAGAACATCTGCAGTGAAAAAATACATTTGTAGAA
Source organism: Haplosyllis leylae (assembly GCA_038406175.1). Taxonomy (NCBI): domain Eukaryota; kingdom Metazoa; phylum Annelida; class Polychaeta; order Phyllodocida; family Syllidae; genus Haplosyllis; species Haplosyllis leylae. The sequence continues at coordinate 8,034 of JBCAUG010303189.1, read as the reverse complement.
ATTACAATTATGTTTTGTGGTTGAATGAATAGCGTCATATATCCTACTTAATACATAATCCAGCCTTTAGCAAGACAAATTTCTTCCTCTGCAAATTACATTCCGAACAGAAATAATTAGCTTTTCTTGGCTAATTGAAACTGAGAGGCATTCAGTTCACATTGCATTGTAAATTAATCCAAACTCATAATTCCAAGCGGATTTCTTATTCAGGATTGAAAATTACTTTCTTAAAAATTATTATCGGAACTGAATTCCTGATATGTACAGGATTAGATTTATACCTTTTTACAGATGCCTAAGCAAAAATATCTGGAAGGAGGAAGTCATGGAAGTCATTAAACCATCAAACAATTCCATGTAAAATTCTGACTTGGACCTTTGTAAATGTAATTCTATCATTGAAAAACATAATTTGTATAGATCCTTTTTATTGACAATTCGGAAAAAACATGACGCGCAAAAATTAAGCACTGAACCATATTAGTGGAACTCTGAGATAAGTGCTGCTTTTGAGCAAATCAATATGACTTTAACATGTTGAAGCTGCTTCTTGCCAATTCGGATATAAAGAGAACGAGTTTTGTCCCAGCAATGTAAACTTTATCAATGCTTTTGGAGAGGGCTGTCAGACACATTTTACTGGATATTCGGATTTTCAGACGACAGTATGAAGTGATAATGCGAATCTAAGGTAAATACGAATACTACACTCACGAATTTAACACAAAAAAATTATACATTTAGGTAATTTGAATTGAAAATTAAACAATGTTTGTTTTAGATTTGCTGCTGTTAAAATATTAAACTGTTGTCATAACAGCTAAACTGATTTTGAATATTAGCGTCAAAGTTATTTATGGATTGCCTTTTCTTAATAAGAGTTGTTTATTTCTTCCAAAGTTAGATATTCTGTGACCAAAGGATATGGCATTTCTTTGTGAAAAAGAAATATCGAGGACAGCCTCAGGGTAATAGTGCGATAGGAATCCGGGCAATAATTCACGATTTTGACTGTTACATCAACAGGGGTCAAAAATGAGAGACAGCCAAATTCAACATGTTATTGATTTTAAGGATAAGAAAAACCATTATCTGGAGGATAACACTGACAGAGATTTCTTTCAGGCTGAGAGGATGAATCATCAACCTCTGAGCTACTGTAATCAACCTCGTTCAGTGCAATAAAACAAGTGAGCCTTCAGAATGAATTGAATGTTGGGACGCTGTCAACCACAAATCGTTAGTCTTTTTGCCAAAGTTGTTTGTTTCATCAGGATTCTGAAGGAATGTTGTCATGAGAAACATGCGAAAATTTTCGGTCAGTGATTTAATTCACCCACTTCACTGCACTCACAGTCGTCAGTAATTTGGCACATTAGATTCTACTAAAGATTGTGGAAAAAGCAAATCGATCTGAGTGTCTACGAGTGTGATCAGAATTCTCACTCGTCTACAGAGAAGCTGTTTCGATTTCTCTGTAAATCCCTCTTCTTCCATGAAACTTTTAGCATCACTGGAGAATAATTCTTGTTGTTATGTTAAATTTTCTGAAACCTTGAGATCAGACAATCATACTCTGCATTGCTAGAGCTAATTCTTTTCATTGCGGACAAATAGAATAGATGACTTGAGCACACAGTCAATTATTCTCTGTATGGTATGTTATTAAAACGAAGACCAGAAATGTATTTTATTTAGGAAGTCTGTTAGCTTCTGAGGAAAGGCATTTTGTGCCTTTCCTGCCCTGACCAGGACAGTTTCCTTTCGCTGAGTATTACAATGTGAGAGGCAATTCGAATATCTTGAGACTTCAGATCGTACAGTTTTCTCACTGCAAACATCAACGGTTGGTCCATGTAATTAATTCATTTGAAACTACGAACTAAACAAATCTTAAACTCTGCCAGAAGAGGAGGACTTTTGTAACCTCGAAATTTGCCATGTTTAGTGTAAAATACTAAAGTTGTGGTATTAAACACCTGTGACAGATGGTATGCTGATCACATGCCATTGAAATGGATTGCTAGAAATTGTATCATATTTAGAGTTTATTTAACAGTTAATGCGCAATAAACAGTACAGCTTTGAGCGTTGTGATGAATGGTGGGTTCAATTGTATGTAACAGGTGGTTTAATCCTTTCGTATGCAAATACAAGCAATTCGTAACTAGAACATCATGACCATGTATTGCCATAGCCTACACCCTGGGGGAACATCACAAATTTCGGACGAAAACGGAGATATCACTAATTTCTGACACATTGAAGCAAAATGTTTGATTGTTCAGAGGTAACATTTGATTACAGGTGTACCATTTTCACTTCCACCAGATCCCACTACATCCACACGTACAAATGTAAACAGCCGCCCTGTTTGAGTAAACCCCTTCATGTTAAAACAATATACTGCTGAAATCATGAACGTCATTGACATGCGTCGACCTAAATTTCTTCATTTTCATGACGTTTTCGGGAAAATTTGATCAAATAATACCTGCGCTCACTTTGGTGTTGGGGTCGCCCTCCTGAGAAATCCTGGATACCCTATTGGATGTACTCAAATAGACATTCCATTTGAGTACACCCCCGGTGGGTACTGGAAAATGGTGACGTTTAACCAGTATACTGTAGTGACGAAATGACGAATCATGTACATTAGATCTATATAATTTCAACCTCGTATTTCATAAGTAACACAGTTGTGAAGACTCTTGGCCGATACATATTATAAGAGGAAAATCAATATTCCAATGGCAACAACAACTACCTAATTCCTTTTTAATGAAATAGCAACGTAAGCACACCACATTGAAAAGGCAAATATATATCAAGTTTGGAATTGATGTAGAAAAAATAATTGTTAGTAAAAGAATACTCTTCACGATACAAACAGAACAGCAATTGCTCAGTGTAATCATTCGTTGGGTACCTATCTACATGATTGGCTCTTAATCTTTGGAGCTCATCAGGAGGGAAATTAATTTGTTTAATACTCCTTTTGTTCCCATTTTATTCAGATTGAGGCTAAAAGTATACTTATTACTATTTTTCAATGAGTATGCAAATAAGTATTTACTATCTCCAATTAGTCTTGCATAAATACCAAAATATTTCTAAATGTTAATTTGGCAATTTATATGCTTAAAATTTTGAATTTAATTGATTTGGAATATTTGTTGTAAATATTAAATAGTTTTCTAGTTGAATAATATTTTCATTGAGTAGATAATCAAAAAACCAATGGTTTCTTCTGATTAAACTTCCTAGGGTGTATAGATGTAATGTAGGTATTGGCTCCTAATTCACTGGTAAGCTGTGTAAAATGCCATCTGGTATTTCAAAGGGTTCAACAATTTCTTAAATAAATGCATCTTGTGAGTGTATATTCTAGTTATCTGTGTCTTCGATCACTGTGTCTTCATTCCCTAATTGAGTCTACTTCTCTACATCTTTTCTGTGGCTAAATCTACTAGGTTTTCTTAAGACACACTGGCTCATTCCAAGGGACTGCTTCAGGCATTGTAGATTCAAGTGGAATGATTGTAGGATATGATTTTAAATACTTAATGTCAATTTTTCTTCTTTTGTGGATACTTCCAGTTCTTACAAGAATCTGTCTTTCAAACAGTCTAGATCTGTAAGAGTGCTTTGATGCTCTTTTTGTATTTTCTGGTGGTCCTGATATTTCTTCTTGAGGTAACATATTGCTCGTCTCATTGTTTTCATTTTACTACAGCTAATCTGATGCATTGCAGTCTGGAAGTACTGATTTAATAATTCTTCTTTGGTAAAACATCTGTTACAAGTTCAGTATTGCAGTCTGCTCCTCAGGTCTAGTTAGTGGTTACTTTGAAAGTGGTTTATTAATCCTGCCTCAAAAGTAAATGCTCTGGTGCAATGTCCTTATTTCAGCCTTTTCTTTTTTTTCTGTATCTTCTGAATATTCAATGTAGAATCTTGATAAATGCTTCTCTATTTGAAAACAAGGTGTATTTGTTCGATCCAGTCTGGTTGGCAGCTAACTATATATCCAGGGAGATACTGTGATGTCATGGCATTATGTCTAAGTAATACCTAAAGATGTTTTCTTTATCTATGAATGTGTACTAAATTGGTTGTATGAATTGAATATCCAGGATCCTTCAAATATTGTTTATTTAGGTTCTTACTCTGTCTAAGAATGTATCTCACCACTTGGTATTATGGTCAGCGGGTGTCATGGGGTTCAATAAAAATATCCAGGTTTCCTCTAGTGGTCAGTTTTCTTGTTCTCCCTCGTAATTTGTACGTGGTCGGTAAAAATTGGTTGAATTTTGTAGACCAGCTCGTGCCCAAAACAACTCGGTTGAAATATTTCTTCAGTCTATTTGATGCTATGATACATGTGATAACATAGAAAAATATTCACGGTAACGCTACTATTATTTAAATTTTAGGTCTCTGGCCAAAATAGAAAAGCATTCTAAATAATAAGATTGACAGATATTTGACATCGACAATGTGAAATCCTACAAACTCTTACAGGATTATGCCAGTCATAACATGGACATTGTGTGGCCATCGTCTATTTTCTTATGATAGATTGGAGTCTGGCACTGTGCATTGCAAGGTAGAGTATGACAAAAGAACGAAAACAAAATGGTAGCTTTTTCAAAAAAGGAAAAATATTTTGATATCAGACTTGTTTTAAGATAGTTGATGCAGGCTGAGCGTCTTCATTACATTCAGATAGTTGTTCCATAATATTGATATCGTTTGGCGAATACTTTCGCTGTGGAAACGTATTTGAAGAACGTGTAAAGAATTTCAATCAGCAAATCATTTCCTTTGTAAATATTTCTCCTTAATATTTTTGCGCTGAATTTAAACATGTTGTTTGCTGGTCTATTTTCTGTAACCATAGAGACTATTAATTTTTATTTTCTCTGTATTTTAGGTGTTGATATTCGGTGATGAAGGCACTGGAAAGACCACATTAGTAGAAACGATAGGAGCACAACTCATTGAACACAATTCTGTGGTAAAATGTTTTTGAATTGAACAGTGTAGTTACTGATTTTTTGTGCAGTCAAATACATTCATAATTTCAGTGGTAGTAATGAAAAGGAAAATTTATATCAGGCCCCATATACCATTGAATTCACTTAGAAAATCGACATTGATTATACCAAACACTTTGCCCATTGTTTACATACGTGAAGTAAAGGGTTTTGTTGCCATGGATACTTAGTGATTTAAAGGAAGGAATATTTACTGCACAGTCAGTAATTTAGATAGACCTACCAAAGACAACGAGTCCGTACAGGATATGACCAAGCCCGGATCGGTTCAGTTCAGTTTGTAGGAATTGATAAATTTGCAGGATGCAAAAAAAGATGAGGGTACCCCTGAAATTTGCAAAAAAAAATGAGGGCACTCCTCTCACTTGCAAAAAAATTAGGGTACTCATCTGACTTGCAAAAAAAAAACTGAGGGTACTCCCCTGACTTGCAAAAAAAAAACTGAGGGTACTCCCTTGACTTGCAAAAAAAAGAGGGTACTCCCCTGACTTGCAAAAAAAAAAAAAATGAGGGTACTTCCTATGCAGCAGTAAATTTTTCCCAACAGATGGCAGTGTTAGACAACAGTCTAGGGTGTACCCTCATTTTTTTGCAAGTTCCAGGAGTACCCTCATTTTTTTTTGCAAGTTCCAGGAGTACCCTAATTTTTTTTTGCAAGTTCTAGGAGTACCCTCATTTTTTTGCAGCTGCAAATTTACCAATTCCTACAAACTGAACTTCCAATTCTAGAAGCCCCCGTATTGGTATACACCGATCCGGACTTAAATATTTAAAGCTATGGGTTCAATTTGCGACAGAACACACGTTTTATTAAAATACGCAACGAAAAAACTTGAAAACATCTTCAGAGTGTTCTTCTTTTCTATTTTCTCCACATACAAATGTGTCTTAACTTTAATGTAAAGCCAAAGCGTCTTTATTGGTAAAATCGGATCATATTACGTGACCTCCAGATCGATTTCACTAAATCAATATTGATCTCTAAGCAGTAAGGAGGCAGGAATTACTTACTCCGTAAAAATGAGTTAAGAGACTGTATGTGCAAATTGCGTGTTTGTACTGTTTCAGTCTGGAACTCCAAGGAAATCAAAACCTCTCTTGGGTGCCGGTATTTCGAAAATGATTATCACAATCAGACACACCTTCTTTCCAATCATCTGAAACAACATTGTAAAGTAAAATATTTGGTCTCCATTTAGGACAATTCAACTGAAAGCTATACAATGTACAAATCATCCTGTGATATCCCGAAACATCCTGCAGTGCAGTTGGAGATTTGGGATTTTTCTGGTAAGTTTCAATGGACTTAAAGCAGAAGTGTACTGTTTCTTCATCCATTATTGTTTTTGATGATTATTTGCACACAACAGGAAAATGCAATTGGCAGATGAGCGAATTGCCATCAGATGTGGACGTTATTTTGTTGTGTCTTGATGTTTGCAAGCCAGAGACACACGATTCTGTCATTAACGTGGTTTGTATCTCTCGTTTCTTGATTTCTAGTTATCATTTTTTTAGTGCAAAGAGCAAAGATTTCGCAAGCAGATTAAGTTGAACAGCGTAGAATTCTTTCTTGCCCAAGGCAGTAATTTCAGATATTTGTCACATGACAAAAATAATTGATATAAATTTGTACTCTTTTAGTGGATAAGGCTGGTCAGAGAAGTGTACGGGTTTGATGCCAGTGTTCTTCTCGTCGGTTGTAAATCAGACTTGCGTAGCGATCTTGAAGCAATCAACAGACTATCTCAAAACCGGCAAACAGCCGTAACCTATTACCAGGTACAACATTTACAATGATACATAAAATGTGCCATTATGTGCATATAATTATTCCTCAAAACAAAGTGCATCTCACGCAGATCTTTTTCATGAAAATGGCCTTATCCACTGTATTCTCAGCCCTTATTGATGTCAAATATAAATCTAATACCGCAATTCTAAATGCACAAAAGATGCTGCATGTTATCTTTTCAATGTCTCTTTGTGAAAGGTCAATAAATTTGAATGCAAAAGCTTCGCCACAACTGTCGTGAGGTGTCCAAAGGATGATTATAGATTGTTATTTAAGTTATGCGTGATACATTTTCATTTGATATATTGCAGGCATCCCTAACTGCGAGCCTTGTGGGAGCTTTTGCTTACATTGAGACATCAAGACGTTGCAAGCAGACAATCCATCAACTGTTTGAGGTTGTGGCTCTAAAGCACATAGGGAAATTAACCAATAAACATTTAGTCTTTAAACGGCAAAGATCTATCGAGAAGCACAGACACTCAAGCACATCCAGTGTCAAAAGCGACACCAGTAACGCAAACCAGGGAATATCAAGGCTATCCTGTTGCTTGTCATGATGGATTTTGCTTTTCGATCATGGCAGGAAACACTTTCGAACCAAACAGGGAACAGTATGCTTTTAAATAGGAAAGGACCGACTATGATAGGCAATTGAAATGCGATACACCGTGTTCCGGAGTGATGTTTCTCTCAAGGGATTTGGCTTTTCTAACACATGTGCATTGTCACTAAGGCCCAATAGCTAATGCACAAAAGATAAAGACAATATTTGTTGTTTGCTTTTACATTTGAGAAATATTAACAATAAAATTACTGTAAAATAGAGCACAGCTTAACATTTGACTTCATGCTCGATTGGAGAATTCTATCCACCATAGGACATTGTGGTATACGATTAGAAGGTGACGGCATCTGGTTTACCTTTTGTGCCAAATAGCACAAATGTATTGGGATATATCTGCTCCATTCATGAAGTCTCAATTAATTTTCAAAGCCTACGTCATTCACCAATACAGTAAACTGTAATCTGCAAACTTTCCCCTTATGTTGCCTCTGCAAGCCAATGAGCCTAGGCCTAGTTGACACATTCTCTTGGGTGTGTCGGGAAAAGGAGTTCTTGCGCTGTTACTTGCGCTTAAAACACCTACGTCTCACAAAACGTTACCATTTTCA
>JBCAUG010303078.1:0-17569 GCA_038406175.1 Haplosyllis leylae | reverse complement strand
TGCTGACACATTTATGGGATTGAGGGGGTATGAATATGCACACCTGAGTGCAGTACTCAGTCCAGACATGATGTCATCACTCTGGGTATTGATTGGCTCACTCACACATCACACCACTCTGTCTATACTTCATGTCATTTGCATGTGACAACTCAAGCCTAATTGGCTGGGAATGACCATCACAAGTGATTCTTGAAGGGGTGGAATGCTGAATGCCCTGGGTGCACTGCAGAACTCAATTTCCACGCTCCTGGGTATTTTTATGACAATTGGACCTATCTACTCAAGCTTCAGCTCGTGACATGAAGTATTTTTTTTTACTTCTGAGATCCAATGCGGAGGACAAGAAAAGAATAAAGTAATTTAATTGACTTTCTTCAGTCGCCATCTTTTCCTTGACATGCAGGTTGTCCCTGGTGTACAGATAACACTATCTATAAGTCCACCTGTTACTTCAAGCATCAGTCTTGCAAGAGTGATCTGTATGACAATGATAGTGCATCTACATTGATCAAACAATAATATTAAGTGAAAACTGTAAAGTAGTAATGTGTCAAATTCAAGTGTCAAATTTAAACAGATTTCTGAAAATTTTCTCAGTAAAATTGTGTGTCATTAATGGTAATTTCAATGTTTCATGGGAAATAATGGTAAGCACCTGTATCTATAATGGTCTATTTAAAAATAAACTGATCCTTGATCTTTCTATTGGTTTAATTGGCCTAGATTTTATTCACCTGTTTATAGTCGGGGTCCATGTCTAATGTCGGCAGGAGTCCCTCCTGGCTGGTCCTCCATTTTAGGGCATCTCCTAATGCATCATGAGATTGGTTTCCAGTGCAACATGGACTAGGTCCCAGTGCATCAGGATGTCTTTGGCTCTTTCGTTCAGCCTCATATTTTAGTTGAGGATGGGAAATCACAGTACAAATCAGAGATATTTACATGTTTATTAACAACTACAACACTAAATAACTGGCTAACTAACATCAGTCTGAATTGCCATGCGCCATAGGTCTGACACTTCATTCCCACTTCACACACAAAAGGCGAGTTTTCATTGGGTCTCAGCAGGGCCCGCACCCACATCCTCAGCAAGTAGACGAAATTATGAGACAAGCAATCTCAATCGAGTTTTTCACAAACACACAAAGTTGGCAACATTAGCATTCTTTCCAACTTTGTATTCCTACATATTTGTAGTTTTAGTTTTTATTTTCACCAATTGATATTAGTAAATGTAAATTAGAAATCAAGGGGTATATGAGGATTAGATTTCATGGATTCAAATTTTATTGGGTGAGTTGATTTTTAATGGCAGAGCTAATATAAAGTTGACAATGTTGGCATTCTTGTATTGCGGGGGAGATTGTTTGTTTCCAAATCTCTTTGGAAATCTGAAATATGGTTACTGTCTTCAACCAGATCTATTTGAATTATTTCCTTGGTGGATCTCACCCGGACCTTCTCCATACAATGTGGTAAAGTATAAGCCTCACCTCAGTTTCCACCAACTTGCACTGGTCTTTGACTCTTTCCAAGCTTCACACCCCTCATTTATCTACCTACAATTAAACCATAAAATAGACTGCTCATTCCTCCCTGTTGAAAAAGCTATGGCGTAGCAATAGTCTTTTGGAGGGAGACAAATTCTAATATTGAGAGTAATGCATTCAGAAAGACCAAATAAGATAACTCTCCCTTCGTGAATTGTGTAGATAGATCTGCAAAACTGGTTAAAGTTGGCATATTTAAATCAAGACCCGTAAACTTTTATTGTTTTCTCTCCAAGTGCAAGCGAACTTTTGTCTCCGCTCTATTAGTTTCACAACATGTTGTGGCCTGGATATCACAGAGATCCAAACCAAAGTAGAGAAAAACACTTTTCTCGTGTCACCTTACTTATACCCTTTATTCGGTGTCCTTGAATGTACAAAAGCCGTTCGATATTTCACGGTTTATGGTTAAATTACGAAAAGAATAGGGAAAGAAAAAGTTTAAAGTTTGACATCATGAGACGTTTGAGTTTTTTAGGATAAGGCGTTTCTGTCAGATTATCTGACAGATCTAAAGTTACACAGAACAAAATAAATTTCATCAAAAAATTTCCCCCAGTGGAGTTTGAAACCAGGACCTTCAGATCCTGAGACCAGTGCACTACTCCTGAGCTAGGCAGGAATCTGTCGGGCAGGAGATTGCTGAAGTGAGCTTTGTTTGTTTCATGCACCACTTCATATGTTGGACTTTGTTCATTTCTAGAATCAATAGAGTACGACTTTATTATGACTGACTTCAGAAATCTCCTGCCCAACAGATTCCTGCCTAGCTCAGATAGTACAGCATTAGAGTGATGATCCGGAGGTCCTGGGTTCCAACCCCACTGGGAGAAATTTTTGACGAAATTTATTTTGTTCTGTGTAACTTTAGATCTGTCAGATAATCTGACAGAAACGCGTATCGTGAAAAACTCAAGTGGGACGGCGAAGAACAAAGGAAAACGCAAATGCAGACGTTACGTGTAAAGAAGGCTTAAAAATCCGTAGTTTTTTAATTCCACTTGTGCATCCCTTGAAGTTCTAAATTATCCCCCACCCCTATCACACACCAGGCTTAGCCATACCCACCCATCCCCCAACCACCTACAAAGAAATATTTCCTGGAAATCCAGTAGCTTTCTGAACATTATGGTAAAATCTGCCTTCCCAGACCAGCCCAGCGCTCCTGCCCTTCTAACAGGGTCAGGGTTGGACTTTACACTTCAATTATTTCTTGGTGTAAGGTCAGTGATATGAATGATTAACAATGGCAACTGGATCTCTTTCACGTAAAGAATCTACCAAATCTGAGCGCCTAACAAGAGTGTAAAGAAGATGGCCCCTCTCTAATATACAATCATAGAAAAAGAGAAAGATCATCGGTGCTGTCCCAGTTAAAGTTCAGGTTCAAGGTCAAGTTCAAGGCCAAGTTCTTTTTGACTTTGAGAGAGGGAGAGAGGGGTGCCCATATTACAATAATTTGCAACATAAATTTACAATTTGAATTTCTCCGATCTGGTTACTTTATTCTTTTCCAAAGGGCAGCATATGTTGGTTGCTGATCCAGTGGGGAGCTACGTAAAGGGGGGCCTACCCACTGAACACTACATGTTTGAGCGCCCCTCCCGAAAATAGTAGCTGTACTGCCCAGGTCAGAAGATTACTGCAGAGCATTTGCTTTACTTTTAGTGCAAACTCTTGTCGTTGTATTGTTGTATGTCTGGGTTTTTTTTTTTTTTTTTTTTTTGCTTTGTCGAAAGGTCTTCTCAAACAGGAAATGTAATTCATCAAACCAATATCAGATGACAGTTTTCGTCTACCATCATGTCGAACAATTCTCCGTTCCGAAACCTTTCTTCTCAGACATCAAATATCATCAGTAAAAATTTCCCATTGACAGTTTCTAGGTGCGGATCCAGGTTTGTGCTAAACGGAAATTATAAAAAATAGTGAAATATTTAATGAAATATTGTGCTGATCAAAGCAAGGCATAAAAATTAAGGAAAATAAAAGATACCCTCAAAATGTGATTCTCTTTTTGGGCTTCAAAATTTGGGTAAGGGTTGTTCATGGTCTCTTTCAACCACATGGAGCCATTCAGATCATTCAGACAAGGTAATCGCCCCACAGACACATTGTTATTTTTGGAATTTAAATTTTTACCGCCTGCGTACGTAGTACGATGGCAGGTAATAGTTTCAGTTTGTCTGTCTGTCCACCAGGGGGTACTCAGTCCCTCAGCGGGATGGGGGGTACTCCATCAACAACAATGTTGCCTTCCATGGTTAAAGGAACAAAGGCACCTAGAACAATATATTGTGAATCAATTTCTGGATTAATTTTTTGATGTTTTAATTTGAAAGATGTGCATCTTCATTAAAAAAAGAACAACAAATTGACAATGCATGAAATGTATGAAATAAACATTGGGATCTTTTGAAATCATATTAAAGAAATAATTAACATATTGGGCAATAATGATCACCTTGCATCATAAGGTTGGACATATTTATGACTTTGCCAGGAGTCAATTTATCATTTCTTTGAATTAACACCTCATCACCAATTGACATTTGATCTACATATCTAAAGGGAAAAGAAATAACTTGCATGTGTTCTATATTTTCTAAAAAGGATATTACAGTATATAATAATAAAAATAATTTGGCAGCTAGTTTAGTATATTTTATTAAATGACACCTTTTGTCCAAATTTCAATTTGACATGATTAGCTCATTTAGCACACCACTGGCATGTCATTCAAGACTCTACAGAATTTGGAGTTAAATATTAATAAGAGTACAATAAACTTACATTGGATTAAACTGTTCATGACAACTTTTTCTTGCAAAAATAAGATGGTTTCCAGACATAGTTATGGTATTGTTAAACGACGTTGTGATTAACTTGTACATGCTTATAATGTAATGTTGCCTCTTAAGAAATGCTCTTACATCACTGAATACCAAACTGCTGTCTGGTAAAACTAAATATTAAGAATATCATATCACTTAAAATAAAGTGTCTTTGTGAACAGTTTTCAAATGCCCCAGTGTTTAGATTTTAGGCTAAATAGTTTCATATTCATTTTCAAAAATGACTTTTGTAAGAGAAGTTTATAGATCTACCTGTTTGTACCTGGTCCCTTATTTGTAGTTCAGACATTCTCACAGATTTTCCATTTTGAAGGTGTAATTTTGCTGCAGATGGAAAACAAGTAGGTGGTGGTGGAGGAGGTGGAGGTGGTGGGGGTGGTGGAGGAGGAGGTGGTGGAGGAGGTAGTGGTGGAGGAGGTGGAGGTGGTGGGGGTGGTGGAGGAGGAGGAGGTGGTGGTGGTGGAGGAGGTGGAGGTGGTGGGGGTGGTGGAGGAAGAGGAGGTGGTGGTGGTGGTGGCAGTGTTGTTGTAGTTGGCTCTGGTGTTGTGGTTTTTCTTCGTGGTGGTCCATTGCAGTCACAACAATGGGCAGTGAATGTATCATAGCAATAAGCTACACAACAATTTGGACATTGACATGCGTCACCATCTGGCAGTGTATTATTGAAGCAGGAACAGCAAAAATAATCATATTCTATACTCATATTGATGTATGTACCACAAAGACATTGTCCTGCAGGGCAATCCTAATAAGATCCAAGTACATAAATAATTTACTCTTGCTGTACATTTTTATTGTCTTTTATAATTATATTAAATTTAATTAATAAATCATTTTTATTAGTTTTCTAATTTATTGACAAAAGGTGTTAAAATATTTTAAATACCTAAATTTTATACTCACTATTTCTTGTCTTTTATGAACCATTAAGAAATATTCATTTTTTCCATCAAATTCTCTAATTTCACCTGTTAAAATAGAAAACATGAAACACTGTACATTGTGGGTGGTGTTCCAAACAAAATTTAGATAAGACATACATAGAATACATTTCACCATCTTTTATGTAGACTCTGCAGTCACAGGACAAGACTTGTAAAACCACAAAGCCAAGAAACTTCCACAAACTGAATTTCATGCTCAAAGTACTGTCAAGTAGTGTCTACTATTAAAGGTGATGTTAATATGAGTAAATTAACAATTTATCAGCTTTATTTGAATTTTTACCGACCACGTACATAGTACGAGAGGAGGTAATGTTTTCACAGCTGTCTGTCCATTCACAGTGGGTGGGGTGGTACTCAGTCCAGGCAGGGGGGGTACTCAGTCCCAGCCAGGGGGGTACTCAGTCCCAGCTGGGGGGGATGGTACTCAGTACCAGCCAGGGGGGGTACTCAGTCCCAGCCAGGGGGGTACTCAGTCCCAGCCGGGGGGGTACTCAGTCCAGCCAGGGGGGTACTCAGTCCAGCAGGGGGGGTACTCAGCGGTACGCCGCGGTCGGTATGCCTCTTATGTTCACGCAGGAGGACTTTCTTGTTAAGTAGAGCAATTATAGCTGCTAATGTGTTCAAAACAAATGACATGTGGGTGGTTTTTGCATGGGATTTCTTCCAATAATGTAACTCTAAAGATGTTTATATATATTTAAATAGTCATAAACTGACGTGGCTCACGCACGAAAATCTCTTTCAAGTTGAAACACAAAGTTTACAGATTTTCAAAATTTTCAACCAGGTAAGGAAATGGCAAACGCGAATCCCATAGCCTCCAATGTTAATTTATGATTCTTCCACCCCCCCCCCAAGCCTTGCTTACACGTAACGTCTGCGTCAAACTTCAAGAATGGGCTTAATGGCAACAAGTGATGGTGTTCACAATTAACGTTTCAATTGAATTTTTCATGATCCGAAGGTCCTGGGTTCTAACCCCACTGGGGCAAATTTTTGACGAAATTTATTTTGTTCTGTGTAACTTTAGATCTGTCAGATAATCTGACAGAAACGCGTATCATGAAAAACTCAATTGGCTTTTGTACAGGTGATCCAAGTCACATCCCTATTTGGACTGCTGAGCTGAAGTACAATCTCCAATCCAATCACATCTTCAGGGAAATATTTGAACTAAGAATTGCAATAAAATCTTGAATTGTTGCAGTGCTTGTGGAACTTAAAATGAACCTTGACAATTTTGGTCATCCATAAATTCCGTTGCTGAAATAATAAGGAATGTACAGCCTATATTGTTATTTGTTGAAATGGCATTTATTTGCGCCCATCTTCATTTGGATACTTGTTATGACACACATAACGTTGATAACAAGTTTCTTTGAAATAATGGAAAGTTCTGGTCACTGTTATACTTCTTATCTTTTGCGTTTTTGTCTAACTAATGAATAAGTTGGCAATATTTCCAACACAAGAGAAACTGGTAGAACTTAAAAGGTAATTATGACAATTCTTTTACTTATTATGAAATTACATTCCATCACCGTTCTTGCCTTTCACTGATGTTTATGTTTTGTACAAGCACTTCTTGTTAATTTTAGATAACCTAAAGGAACAGACTCATACTTGTGAAAAGCTAGGTAAGTATATTGTTGTTCTGATGAACCTTATTTTGAATTAAGCAATAAAGCATGGCCATATTTGTCAACGATTTTTCAAAGATATTGTGAGAAGTAAATTTATCTTCCTAAAAGCTTTGTTACAGTTAATCCATATTTATTGACACCCTTTACATTGGGACCAGCCAAGGGTCAGTAACAAACCATTAAAAGTCAGTTGTGAACACCGGATTTTTCTGTAAGCATGACTCTTACACAAGAGGCGGCAGGTTCAAATACAATGATTATTTTAATTTTTCTTTTAATTTAGCGAAAAGACTTAGGGAAAATTCAATTAAAGACCACACGCGAATCACTTAGAATACAGTGTTGAAATATTTTTTCTTAACGTATCTCACCTATAACTGTAAAAAAAACAGCATTTGCATGCTTGGCATGAAATATCACATTTTCTCTCCAAAGGAAGGTATAAATGAAGTTATTCAAAACTGAAGGCTCAAATGATATTATCCTACCCCAGCACTATTTCCCTATAAGAATCAGTGGGTTAAAAGAAAGTGATATTCTCTGTTGCTATTCGAAGTTTTCACAAACACAGAATTGACAATAATGGCAATATTGGTGCAAATTTTATAATATGCAAAAGTTTAACATTACTAGCAATCATCGCTAAATATGGCCGCCAAGTTATGTTGTACCAAGAATTGTTGGGGTGTTAATAGACAAAATAGCATTATGAATTAGTATCCGTGCAAATGATAGGATGGCCGAAGGTTTGATCATTTCTAGTAATGTTGAGAACAGTTTTATCATAACAATAAGTAAAGAATAAAGTGCGTAAATAAGCCTTCTCTCTTCAATTTCCTATCAATAAAGTTTGCTACGTTTATAGCTCTTTCTGGTGTCAGCTGTTGTCTGTGGCAACAGATGACATCACCTGTATTAGCTTTTGTTTGTCTGTATGTGATAAACGATGAATTGTAAGAACAGAAGTCATGATTATAACTGCTATAGTAAAGACGTGGCAACCAAAAGTCTGTACATGAGACAGTTTTTCATTGGTTTTGCATACAATTATTCTGTCAGAAATTAATGAAAACCAGGGATTGAGTGAGAGCCTTTGAGCAAATGACTGGTACTTGGTCAGTAGAACAACATAAATCAAAAACACATAATATTGGACAACAATTTAAATGTTCTTGCCATGAAATGTCCCAAATTACTATTAGGTGTTCCTCCGCTTTGTCTCAATACATTAGGAGAGAGAAGGTTTTGTCTAGTGTACCGTGGTATTGATTATAAGGAACTTTCTGATGTTC
Organism: Haplosyllis leylae; assembly: GCA_038406175.1. Classification (NCBI taxonomy): domain Eukaryota; kingdom Metazoa; phylum Annelida; class Polychaeta; order Phyllodocida; family Syllidae; genus Haplosyllis; species Haplosyllis leylae. The sequence goes on along the minus strand of JBCAUG010303078.1, from coordinate 9,276 downwards.
GAATATGCTGGCAAGAATTATTCATATTTTCAGCAAAAATGTATTCAGAAGAAGAGCTGCAAATATTGTTAGCTAATGAAGGCCTCGAACACTGGACTGAAAAGATTCTGGACATTCTGAATCTTTCCAATATTGGAGAGATTCAATCTGCCTCAGAGGATATGGTGAAGAAAGTGTTAGATTCAACAGACATTGCAATTGAAAAGAGGGCCCTGAAAACATTTTTTAATAATTTAGGCAAACAGTTACCTGTAGACGTAATAATAGGAAATTCTGAAATGGTTTTCCGCAATATTGACGAAAAGGCCACAGGAAGTTCGGGTGTTCAAAATCTCACAATAGGTTCAACATCAGGAAACGAAGAAGATACAGCAGTCGTTGAATTAATCACAAATCCAAACATTGCTGCAAAGAAGCAAGTAATGTCTCTGAGACAAGACATTCAAAACTGGCTTGATGGCTTAAATCAGGAAAACGTGGAACTTCGTATTCCTTTGCTCGTGAAAATACGGTTAAAGCATAAGACCTCAGCGACACAGTGGCTGCATGATGTCATTTACTTAAGGGATGTTCAAAGAGCTTTAATCTGGGCAGCTGGCATTATAAGAGCAAATACCATCAGCAGGTGGCGCATTCAGCAGTTAGCAGAGGCATTACCGCAAATCCTATCCCCGTCCGACACCATCCAAGCTAAACTTTTCCCTAATCTGAGGGAAGTCATAGAAAGCATTGAGATATTCTATGAGACTCATTTTGACGATCCTTTTACAATAGAAAATATAACTAATCTTCCCGAGATCCTAAGTCACAGTATTTTAAATATTCCCGACAGACTCAAAGATCTGAGAAGGGTTCAACAGAGACTTGAATCCACAATAAAAGCTCAATCCGACAAGTTAAAAAGTCATCACTATCTTGTTTGTGTCGGCGTGTTACAGCTATTTGGGTTTCAACTGAACAAGTTTATGTTCAAAGAGCTTCTCAGCGAAAGTGATTTGCATAGGATTTGTTATGTGCTGAAAGAGTTCTTCAAACATTTTTGCTCAATTAATTCCGAAAAACAAAAGCAAGCTTACATCTTCAACATAGCCCTTCATGACACGGAACAGAAACAGATCACTGTACAGTACATGATAGAAAACATGCCTGGTGGTGTTGCTCCTGAGCTCAGTGCCGCTTTCACAGCATCACACCGTCCTCGTTGTGCATTCCAATTCCAAATTTTCCAAGCGGCAGTGCAAGAATTACTGGATAAAGGTACAGGACAGTTAGAACTTTACTCATTGCAGTGCTCTTTGAAAAGCCAGTTTCATTTTTTGAAGCCCGGTGAAAGAGAAACATATCACTCTTCAAGTTGTCCAGTAGACCTAAACGTATTCGGAGGTCCGGTTGAAAGGTTTCTTGACATTTTGCATCTGAAAAAATATTATCCTCAAAAATTAGCCCTCGAGGATGTTACTAAACTAACGTTAGACATGTTCGAAGATGTTAACAAGAAACCAAATACCCTACCTGAACTCCCGTGGTACTTCGTAAAACATATTTTAAGCCTTGATAGTGACACGCGGGAGAACTGTCACATATTTGAAGGTTTTGACAGCAAAAGTGATGATTCTTCTCAAGATGATGAAGCAGAAAGTACACTCAAGTCAATACATCCTTTGGATTTGATATATGTCATCTTTCTTTGTGCCGACGACTTTCTTAGACAAGAGCTTGCAGACAAAATGGTAAGATGCCAATATGCCATCCCTTTTGTGTTACCAGAGCCCGAAGATGGTCAAAATCAGTCGACTAATTTGATTCTTCATTGGGCACTCAAAAGTATAACCAGAAATTTTTATCACAATGGTAAAATAGTAAATGGAACAATGGTAGATGTTGAAGCGCCTTTGGTGACATGCATGAGTCTGGGTAATGAAACATCATGGAAATCAAGACTTCTGAACAAGATGTTGAGTCCACAGCAGGAAACATTTTGGCACCAGGGACTGACGGGTGGAGCCTGCAAACAGCGGATCTCACAGGGAATGGTGGAAGTTGCATGGTACCTACCCGGTATACATCACAACAAATTTCAGTATCCAGTGACGTTTGCGAACGTACGACAAACCGTGCCGCACGTAGATGGTGTATGCAGCAGACTTCACTACTCCTCCTCGGTGACCTGTCTGTTTGTTGAAGATACGACCGAGGAATTGTTATCGTTTTTGAAGCAGTCCAATGCTCTGGAGAAAGTAGTAGTTGTGATACTCCACAAGAAAGAAGAGATGAAGAGAATGAAACAAGAAGCCATTGGTTTGCAGAAAACATTTCATTTGCAAAAGTACCAGGTCATTAGAAAAGTGGCAGAAGATGGCAATTTCAACACCGTATACGAGAAACTGAAACATTCTGTTGAAGAATTAGTAAAAACACAGCAACATTCATCATCACTTTCAAAATTTATGATGCAAGCCAAACAATATGACTGTGTGGATGTGGATGATGTCAGAAGTTACTACGGACACATGGCAGCAGAGAGCATACTCAGTGAAATTGATCAGTTTAACGCAAACGTTCTAGGGAGTGCAAAAGCCGAAGTTCTTCCTTGTCAGTCAGACATCACATCAAGAAGAGAAATGGCAGCCTTTGAGAAGGAACTGTGTCGTCAAAGGAAGCGCAGGAAACACATCACAATTCCTCAGCATGCTAGTGATCAGATGGACAGCAAATGGAAGCTTCAACTGAAACAGATACAGAACAATATATCAGATTCATTCAAGTACTTTTTGTACTGTCTTTTTATGTTAGATAGAAGTAACAGAAAGTACTTTCTGCAAAGTCTCAAACTAGGTCTCGATGAAAGATCGATTGATTTATTACAACCTTTGTACGATGAGTATGAAAAGTGCCGAACAGCAGATGAAAATCCGGAACGTGATGCCAAACTGAAATCTCTGGATGAAAAACTGATGTATAGATCACTTGGAATAGAACACTTCTTTAGGGAAATGGCAGTTATGTATGAAAATATTGTGGCTATGAAAAGACATACAAAAAGCAATGACCTGGATGAAATCATGGATTTGCTTGCTGAAATCATGACTGACACCTTAATGGAAGGAACCGCCATAGAAATCATGGATGGAGATGTTGTCAATGTTCCTGTGGCATGGCTCAGTGCAGTTTTGAATAAGATTGAGAATAGAGATACTTCAACTTGTTTTAAAGTATCCGCTCTAGGAGCCCAAGGGAGTGGAAAATCAACTGTACTCAACACAGCTTTTGGACTGAACTTTCCAGTCAGCAGTGGAAAGTGTACAAGAGGAGTATCCATGCAACTGGTGAAGGTTGACCAAGCCCTGAAGAAAATCTTTAATTGCGATTACATAGCAGTAATTGACTCCGAGGGTCTGATGTCCAGAACCAAGCTTGACAACTCAGATTTTGACAATGAGCTTTCCACATTTGTCATTGGTCTTTCAGACCTGACTCTTGTTATGTTTAAAGGTGAAGGCAATGAAATGCAGGATGTACTACCACTAGCAATACATGTATTCCTAAAGATGAATATTAAAGGGGAACTTCATGCCTGTCATTTTGTCCATCAGAACATGGGAGCTGTAGATGTTAAGACAAAAGCGGCCACAGATATTGAAGCTTTTGTTCGAGATCTGAACATGAAGACATTAACAGCTGCTAAAGACGTTGATCAGAGTGATCAGTACACCAAATTTACCGATGTTCTCCAGTACAGTCCAATAACTGATAACACTTATGTTCCAGGTCTGTGGAATGGTGCGTTGCCAATGGCAAAGATAAATGCTCACTACTCACAAACCATGCAAATCCTGAAGCAGGGTATATCGAAAACCATTGTAGCTATGAACGAAGGCAAACAGAAAAGAATGTTCACTTTCAAAGACTTTACAAGGCGAATCAATGAGCTTTGGGAAGCAATTAAATATGAAAACTTCGTATTGAGTTTCAAAAATGTCCTAGCTAGTGAAGCTCACAAAAGGTTGGCAAAAATACTCACTGATGAGCAGTGGGCAATTAAAAGGGAGATTCGAGTGATGCTAAAGGAGGAAGAGAACGTCATTGAAAATGAAATCGTTGGAGGACGACAGCAAAGAAGTGTGCGTCAACTTTTCAATAACTCTCAAACTAAAGTGATCAATCACATCAGAGCAAAGGCTGCTGAACTGAAAACAAAAATCATGCATTACTTTCAGTGTGGAGGTTGCAAAGAATGCAGCGCAGAAGTAACAAATAGGCACTTATTGGCCAACAATGAGAAAGAGTTTGAGGATGAAGTCACATATTTAGAAAGATCCATGATTCGGGAAATTGAGACACAATTAGAAACATTGGAATTTAAATTGAAGACCGACAAAGATATTCAGAAACTGAGCACTGATTTGAATTATATTTTGAAAGGCAAAGTGCAAGAGGCGCTGAAGACTTTAAAATCTGAACACCTGACACCCAACGCAATGGAAGAAATATTTGATCAGCTCTGGAATGAAGCGACAAGAGAGATTCTGAGCAAAAATATGAGTCACGTGGAGAGAGATCCCAATATTGAAGCAACCGTTCAAGCAACAGTATCCAGTTTACTTAGAAACGAGTCACACCTTTATTACATGAGACGGACCAGGAGAAACTATCTCAGACGTTCCCAGTCAAAATTCACCGTTGATCGCGCTCAGCACATGAAACTGAAACGTGGCTTTCCTTACATCAAGGATCAGGATACCCAACGTCTTCAAAACCACTCGGACGCCATAATAAAGCAGACAGCTAAATATTACAGCTCCAAATCGCCAGAGGGCAAGAAATTCAATCAGACAGATGTAGATTTGCTTTTCAAAGACGTCCTTGAAGAGATACATCGTATCCACGATGAGCGATTCAGGATTACACCAGACTATGTACTGGATATTGTTTGTCATGTGGAAGAGAGAGCAGTGATGGGTTTCACTGAAATGCATTATAAATACTTCTCTGAAAATACTCCAGAAACTCTTCTGCGAAGGAAAAGGAGAGGATTTCATGACCTTTTCATCGTAGAGATGGGCCATGGTGGAGTAGCTGCGCAGTTCTGTGAAACGGTTCTGCGTTACATAATTTTGAAGAACATCGATGAACAACTGAGCTGCACGGAACTGCTTCATGATCTACGAGTTCACTGCAGTGAGATATTTAGGGACATCAAGAGTATCCAGGCTTCAATCATGATCGACTTATTCAGACAAAACCAATTCAAGCGCTACGCACACTACATCACTCAGTACGAAACCCACATCAAAGAGAAGTTGTCCAATGAAAGTACGAGCTACTTTACAAAAGGTGACCGGTTGAAACATCTGGCAAAGTTAAAGAATGACCACTTGATCACTGTACTCAAGACTGCACTTGACGAAACAGTAAGAGGTCATTCGCCGGACGACAATTTCATGAAAAGTTTCTTTTCGAAGATAGATAATCTCAAAATTTTACACGATGAAACGGCGGCATATTTGGATCTGGACATTCCAGACATTGAACAATTTTCAGAAATGGTGGTTCAACACTTGGAGCACATTGTAAAACAAGACATAGTTCAAACGATATCGTTTTGGAATGTGACACAAAAGCTAAAAGAGAAAGAATTCGAGGACTTTCTGTTTACAGAAGTCATTGGTTGCAAGGAAAAGTGTCCCTTCTGTTTCGTCCCATGTGATGCCCATACTGGGGGCAAAACGAAAGGAAACCATTCTGCCACACTTCACCGCCCAAGGGGACTGTGTGGAGAAGTCAGAAGGGAAACCAACAGGCCCATTTCAGATGACTGTTGCGTCGCTGTTGCGTCTGACTCATCATTTCAATTGAAAGATGGCAGTTTGCAGTCATACAAAGAATATAAGAAAATACATCCTGAATGGGCCATCCATGGAAATGCTAATCCTGAAGTTGAAAAATACTGGAAATGGGTATTTGCAAAGTACCAAGCAGATTTCGCAAAGCTTTACTGTGCAGAAGTGGCAGATGACATTCCAGACGAGTGGTTCAAGTATGACATATACGACATAAAGAAAGATATAGAGGACAACTATCACATTCCTCTGGATGTATCATCTCTGACAGCTCAGCCAGAGTAACTTGCAAAGCAAAAGATGATGTTTCGTAGTTTCGAACCAAAGAATGATATTTCAAGAGTTGGTGTCTTTGCCTAAAATGATCACAATATTAAAATGATTCCTTATTCAATTACATAATTCTTGCTAAATATCTATTATTTAAAGTTGCTGAATAGTCAACAGCTAAGCCAAGAAAACTAAAAACTTTATCGAATGCAACCTTGACATGTTCTGAACAATTCTCAGGTAATGGATGTAGCTCGTTCACACTATACTTCAGCGACAACGGTTATCTTTTCTGCTTTGTAGTCTCTTTGGTTTTCTCTTTTTGAATTTTTTTTTGTCAAACCGGTTAAATTAGCTCAATTTGATAAAAATAAATGATACATGTCAATGTATGAAACTTGTAAGTGATTGAGGCGCAACTAATGCAGAAAAAATTCTGTGGCCCTAAGCATCAGAACAAGATGTAATGACCCTGGGTCCAATTATGCGGCAATGTTGTGGAAAACCCATCGTAACATGTAAAGTCATTTTGACCAAAACGGTATTAAAATTTCAGCCAAACAAACAAATGTCTCGACAGTATTTGTTTTCTGTCAATACATTCTTGATAGATCTACTTGTAAAGCATTGGAGAAAGGGGCAAGCCTGTGGACTCTTAGTACATCTGCTTATCAGAATTTCTGTTTTCAACGGTTAACTTTGTGATTTTGCAACTTGTTCAGACGATAAATAGGAAAGGTCGCAAAGCAACAAAGGAAGGTAGCACAGAGAGAATTTCTAAAAATGACCACTTAAAAGTTCTTATCTATTTCAAACTTCTTGTCTGTCGAAATCATGAAATAAACTCGATAAGGCCATCGCGTGACGCTGTAGGTTGTTTCTAAAAATAGACTAAAACCTCTTTGTTGCCGAGGTGTCCTGAACCTTTTTAATAACAGTATGATGAGATAAGAATGCGAATAGTTACCTTGTAAATAATCTCGCCATGTCCATAGTTCACACCCAGTGTGTGGAAAATAATGTATCCGGCAAAACAGATAATAAAGGAAAGGTTATAATTATACAAAACGAATTTGTGCTGATATCATTGTTCTGCAATGAAAAATGTACTTGCATGTCGGAGTAGGAACAATACTACCATTATATAAACATGTTAATAGCTAGAAAGTTAAACGTTTTTTTTGTTTCGAAACACTATGTCGTATGCTCTTTGTTTACCAATACTTTTGCTTGAAATAAATTTGAAACATATAAAATGGATAGGTGTAATGTATTCTTTATTTAACAATATCAACACCATGTCTCATAGACGGAAGTGAGGGTAGAAATCTATTGCCTTCAGATCACGATCAGTACGATCGCCTATTTACAGCAAGTAAACAGAAAATAATTGGTAAACTGGTGTTAGTATAGAAGAAGACACGACCAAAGACACCACTCCACAGATTCTCAGTTGACTAGAAATAAATTTAATTCACAGCGAATATCTAAAAATATGAGATGGAAAGATCTTTGGGGATGAATGAAATGTGGGTGACATTTAATCAATTTCAAAAGAATGAAAATAAAGAATTTCAGAATAAGATCTTTCTCGGATATGTTTAATACACCTGTAATTATTTACAATTAATCAAAACTGTACAGGTCTTAACAATGTGCTGTTCTCAAAAGGCAAGTAGAGAAGGATTTTATGAATCTTACACAAGGCCAAGGGTTCCAGGGTAACGCATGCCAGATGTACCACAGATCTAGAAGTACATTCTACTGTTTACTATTGTAGATGTTACTCTATAAACTAATCACATTCTCGCAGGGTTCAATAATTTTAAATGGCCTTAACCTATAAAATTTCAATTGTGATAATTTTTAAAAATTGCATTTTATTTCTGTCGTGAAAAAACTGATTGGACAGGGAAAAGAGGGAAATTTGATTGAGATTGTAGCAACAAATGCATTCTGCACTAACCACAGGCTGCATCGAGGCAAAAAGCGATCACATCAAGTTATAAAATTAAAAAGGGTCCAATTTTCTGGAAGACGAATACGATCAGTGTCATGTTTTTCAATAAATTTGTTTTTGACTTAGACATTCGTAGCCTTTTTCAGCCTAAAACAAACAAAACAATATTCTGGGTACTTATCCAATAATGTCTTCTCTTACTTGCGAAAAGAATTTCATTTTCTGGAACAAAAAAAAATTCTTCCCGAACCAACACTTCCGATTTCACTTCTGATAAAAAACAAAGTCATGTTACTTAATAGTTGATACTTGTCCAGAAACTCATGATTTTTTTCTTTCTGGCATGAAACTAGAAGTCTGATATCCAAGTTTTCGTGTAATATTTTAAAAGGCAGAAACTATAGGTTAAAGAATGATGGTTTTATTCTCAATAATTAAACATGTTATATTCTCTGTGATTAACTATTTCAAACAAGTACATGGAAATGTCTAAAATATCGAACAAATCCATGGCAAAAAGTTTGTTTATGGCCACGTAGCCAACCTGAAGAGGTTTTAGAAAAAAGTTCATGGGTCAAAATTGACAACAGTTGTTTTCTGGAAATGTTCTTACTTCTCTTTTTAAAAGTACGACCTATCCTTTGTAGAAGGAACAGCGAATTTATATTTTTGTGAGTGTGCTACTTATCTAATCAATTTGAACTAAGAGACTTCTTCCTGCTCTTTTGCTAAGTAAATACTCCTTGAATATCGGTTAAATACTGGCAGGTTTTGAAGAGAATGAAAAGAACTTATTTTTACTATGCATAGAATGGTGTTTAAGAGAACGTTTCCTGTTTATTGTAACTGAGACCAACAGTTTCTACTAAAATCTTCTTTATTCAGATTTTTTAACTATTTCATGGCAACATATGGTAACTAAATGAAAAGAAAAAATTCGTGCACAGTTCAGTTAACATCAATACAAAAATGAAGAGAGTAAAAACTTGGGCAAAATCGAACATTTCCTCAGATCCCAATACATGAAAAAGGAACTATCTGGCGGTTTTATATCATTCAAATACAAAAAAGAAATTCTAGCTAAAAACGCCCCACAATTGCGCTGTTACCATTTTCGTATTTTCCAACCATTTCTGTCGGAGTCCCTCCCGACCAAGGCCAAGGCCACTGCGTGACCTTGTATATATACCATGCCCCAGCCGACCA
>JBCAUG010302967.1:0-17570 GCA_038406175.1 Haplosyllis leylae | reverse complement strand
CTGACCCCCCCTTCATTCAAATGACAATAACTTTGGTTTAAATTAAGATTTTTTCATTCTTCAAAATTCTAGGGACATCTACACACTCAGGGCTATCTAATGGTACCTTTGGTTGGTCTTTATCTTTTCTACAAACTGAGATATCACGAAAAACATATTGGCGAAGATCTACATACTCAGATCTATGTCTTCAAAATGCACTGTCATTCTATGACATCACAATGTCACAATTGACGTCATATTACCAAGCAACGAGCCAGCTGTTGTGTTTGCACGCAACGTCGATTTTCTTTATGGTGGTCAAAAATATGTCTTATTGTAACTGCCCGATTCTTATTGCTGTTTCTAGATTGTGAAAGGTTTCGGCTGTGCAGATCTAAATGTTAAATTTTTTTCTGATCTGATTTATTAATGCCACCAGCAGATAAGGACTGAATTGTTTTTATTCAATAAAACTCAAAAATTCTTTCAGAAAAAATGGTATTGAAAAGAATTTACTAAATTTTCACTTTAAAAGCTGAAAAAATATTGATAACAAAGAAAATAAACTTGATCATAAGTATATCTACGGTGGGAAATTCAATTTACAAGGTGGTGCGACAATGACAGTCCGCATCCCTGGATTCCATGCTATGGGTGCCAGGAAGGAAGTAACAAATGGCAAGGAGGACGCCTGTATCGAAGCCTGTGACACTAATCCAGTTTGCATGGCCGCCGACTACAACCAAAACGAAGAGTCGTGTTGGGTCCACATGAAAGGTGGTGAAGGAGTTTGTGGTCCCCTCGTTGATTCGCCGCCTGTTATTCATTATAAGAAGTATCAATGTGGTAAGCAACTCAATCGAGTTTTTCTATAATTCGTCATTTTCTGCCAAATCCTGGCAGAATCCTGCCAACATTGACATTCAATGGTTGCAACCCATTGTATGTCAATGCTGGCAGGTTTCTACCAGGATTTCGCAGAAAATAACGAATTATAGAAAAACTCGACTGGTATCAGTGTACATGTGTTCTATATAATAAGGTTAATTAACTTAGTCAACGGTTTTATCAGTATTAAAAGAAATCTAGCCTAAATCGAACATATTCCATGTTTATTCTATTATGCATATTGTTGAATTACTACATGTTGCTATGGTATTATTGGTAACAAAATTTGTTTCTGTAGTGCAGAAATTATTTGTTAAATCGAGTCAATTGAAAAAATTCAGCAAATTAAGACATTTGAGTTGAAATGGATTTGAAGGGAATTTAGATTAACAGGACAACAAACCACTCTTTTCTAATATTAAAAATTTAAACATAAAAATTATGTCTGTAGAAATAACACAAATATTACTCTTTGTCTCTTTTGTTTCAAACAGGTGATAAAAAGTATGTGTTCGGCTCCCCTGCAGAAGAAACACCCAACATAGATACTGAGACTGGGAAAGCATACATCCTCCAAATGCCTTATCAGACGGTTGGCCTTCCCACCAAGGGGTTTCTTCAGGGATGGACGGTATATCTTGGCAAAAATTCCACCGTTTTTCTTCTAATATGGAGACCACATGGAAATGATAAATATAAATTAGTTGTCAGCCAGTCTGTGGAGGTAAATTACGATAACATTTCTGTTAATTTGAAGTCTAACTTTGTATGATCCTAAAAAATTTTACGAATTCTGGCCTTGTCTCAGCAGCACAATCAATGCATCTCTGATATTCATTTCTGAACTAGACTTGCATTTCATAATTCTATAAAGGTCAGTGTAAGTGTTGCAAGAATTCGTAACATAAATTAAGATGCGACCTTTTCTTCCAATGTATGTAATATTTTCTAACTAGATAGGGGACAAAGAGGGCTTTCAGTGTGTGGACGTAGACCCACCAGTGCGGTTGATACACGGTGATCTACTGGGAATCGCTTTTCCTGAGTCAAATCCAATACCATACGAGGTGTGTCAATCTTGTGAAGAAAAACAACCCGAAACGTCCACTTCTCTTTTCGAGATTTTAATAAATTTTGTACAAGACGTGTAAATTTATCTATTTTCAAACAAAACATAGAATATTGTTTTACTCCCAAATACAGTGACCACTGTGAGACTAATGGACACGATTGATAAAATATTCAGTAAATTTTTTAAATCCGACAAATCATTCCATATTTTCGTTTAATAAGAACAGGTCTCTTTGCAAAAACACAATTTTTTCTTTGTGTGATTCCCCATTACTAGTTTTTGTGGTAGTTTGTCTCATTACAATTAGCAAATGAAATCCACTGTCTTATGAATTGCTGTGATTTTAATGAATAGAGGTTTAAGTGACCGGTCAGTTAACTGATCTAGCGTTAGGGGGTGTAAATGTCAAGAAAACTAGTAATGATTTTTCCTGCAGGAAGTGAACGACTGCAAAGGTGCAATTTACATGTCATTGGATTTGCCGACAAATGGTTTGCCAGTCGGATCTGTAATTGAAACGTTCCACAACAAGAGCAGCAGTTGTCGCCAGTATTCCTTCCAAGCAAATATCACGGCTGGTACTGGAGGTAAATAAACCTGAAATATTTGATTTTAGAATACCTCAAATATATCCTAAATGGTGGCGGAGTAAATAGAGTGAGATGACACATTGTATCTCTCCATATACTGCCTATATATTTTAGAAAACGTGAAGTTTGAAGGAGGTGCAAACAACCAAGAAGGAACAGCAATGGTACAAATTGATGGACTTTGGGGAAGCGTCTGTGATGTCAAGTTAGATCTAACATCATGGCCAAGTTTGTTTTGTCGCAGTCTCGGATTTGACGATGCTCTGGTAAACAACTTTTGTTCTCAAAATTATTAAGCAAAATTTAATGTAAGAAATAAAGAGTGATGTACATTCATTTACAGAGCGTGGACTACAGTTTGTCGATAGGATTAGGTATCCAGTCCGGTCGAGTTGGTCTTATGAGTCCGAAATGTTCATCTGAAAATATGGAGCAGTGTACAAATGGACTTGGATTCTGTGCTCATGACAAGGATGTTTACATCAAGTGTAAATGTAAGTCGTCCTTTACTGGGTGATCATAAAAGTTCAATTTTATCAGGCAATTTTTTTATTATTCTATTTCTTGTTTTCCAGATTCAAAGAAATGCCCAGAACCAGTAATTGTAAGTGCCGACAGTTTAAAAAGCATTTTTGATTCTACAAATGTAAAATATTTGAAATGTTGTACAGTAGTCACAAATCGTTTAATTGCATGATTGCTATTTAGAGACCTTAAGTTTTTCTCAACTCGCACTTCTAGGAATTAACCTTAATTGACATTTTAAAACGAGAGCTGGAAATAGCAAGACGGAGCGGAGTGGAAGCCGTGTTAAATGTTTCTTCAAGTAAGTCTATTTGCACATGGCAATTTTTCATTGGTAATTTGGGACATTTTCCTTGGGAAATTCATTTGTCATAGTTTGACCAGCTCACTTTTGTGGTGCATTTGTGATGAAATGTCAAAAAGGTGCCAATTTTTAAAGCAAAAAGTATTTGGAATTTTTAACTGTAAATTGGCATAATAGTGTAAAAATATGTTCTATCATGGAGGATTTTTTTTGGACTGCTGTCTGAGCTGTGGCCATTTGAGTAATTTTCAATATATTGGGGATGCTGGATAAAGTGTCCATTTATAGCATGAAGGGTCAACATTAATTGGTGATTTGTAGAGAACACAATATACTACCTGAGGGCACATTTTTAAGAATTTTTGCAATTGACAGTTTTCTGATAAATTGATATCAAACTGAAAAGTTATCAGGCCCAATTTCAAAGTGTTGTAAATAGGTTGGAAGTTCAAAAATGATACGAGAGATCAAGCCTAACATGGTCTGAGAATCCAATCCAAAAATAAGAAAATATTTACCTGGGGCTGCTGGGATCAAATTTCTTTGGGACAAAAGTGGTAATGATGTGTGTAAGACCCCATGGGAAACAAAAATGTCTCTTGACAGATTTATCAGTTGTGGAACTGTATCAATAGCCTATACCTGCTTGTTTTACCAATGTGCAATGTGTATGACATTCCTGTTTTTGAGTGCGAAAAAATAGATTTTTAGCTAATGTACTGGCTTTGAACTGTGTGAGCATGACCACACTCCCCCTCTCATCATATACATAACAACATCCCATAATGCTGGCTTGGATTGGCAAAAAACATATTTGAGAGAGAGTATGGGGCCACTATGGGGCGATTTGTCTGATTGGTCAGGAGCTGTCACGTGATGCTGTGATTGGCTGAGAGATTGTCATGTGCCACTGGTCACGTAACAATCTCTCAGCCAATCACAGCATCACATGAGAGCTCCCGACCAATCAGACAAATCGCCCCATAGTTGGCCCCATATCCTCTGCTTATTTGACTCCTTCAACTCCATGCCTGTAAATAAAGAAAATAAATAAAATTATAAACAATGTTGTTGTTGTTGTTGTTGTTGTTGTTGTTGTTGACCCCATTTCAGGGAACTGCATAGACTCCATGGTAAGTAGTTGATCTGACTCCTAGCACATAGTTCATGTAGTTGCCTGGTTGTGGACATTCTTTGTGATGGAGTAACAGATTCTGAGAGGTAGACTGTTCAACTCTGTAGGCCAGTAATGGCTTTATGCAACTTAAATGGTGGCAGTACCCACTAAATATGCTGGCTGGTGGTACCCTCTGAGAAACTAGACTCCTCACTGTAGAATGTCTGCAGGTATGTACTAACCGAAGTATATGCTAGGTAGTTGAAGATCAACTACTTACCATGTAGTTGTGCAGAGCCTTGAAGAGTGTGTGCTTCCTGTCTGAAAGCTGAAGTAAGAATTATTCAAATCCAGAAAGTAGTTTACTATGAGACTGCTGTGATTGGTCCATATGTTGTAGGTCATGTGACACCTGTGAACCAATCACAACTCACCCCATAAATCTGTACCACCAACTACTAAATAAACAATCACCCCATAAATCTGTGTCAACTCCTAATTAAACAATCACCCCAAGTGAGCCCAAAACCTTCAAATTACTCCCTATTCACCCAAATCATCAACTCCTTTGTGAAGCAAAGCAATCCTCTCATAGTCACCCCAAAATATATGACTACCTTTGAATCCAGACCTACAGTTAATAAACAGAAATTAGTAGACAAAGGTGTTTTATTGTTATTTTGGGGAACTGCATAGACTCCATGGCAAGTAGTTTATCTGACTCCTAATATGTAGTTAGTGTAGTTGCATGGCTGTGGGTGTTATTTGAAGATTAACTGCTCAGCATGTAGTTATGCAGAGTCCTGAAATCTGTCTTTCACCATAAGTGACAAAAGAATTCAACTCCATAGACTACTGTTAATATTGTGTATGATATGTGTCAACACAAGCAATCTTATAATGTAGGAATTGTATATATTCCCCAAACAAATGTGGTAATACATTCTTGTAAGGAGAAATGTATTATTTTTTTAACTCCATCAACTACTCAAGAACTGAAATCATTGTTACAGAAAGTACTCACAGAATGAATGATACCACAATCTTTACAAGCTCCTGTAGGGAAAAATGTAATGATATCATGCATGTATACAATATCTTCCTGTAGGCAGTGAATTATGAAATGTTCTTCAGCGAGTTGTAGAGTATAATTATCTAATTTTGTCATGAGATCACACCATAGGTGTAAAGTATTTGTGTTAAATATACAATCCTTCCATTTAATCAGGGTGTCCAAAAATCTGGTAATGTGCAGTTAGGTAATGTGAAATCAAAAGGAGAAGCCCAGTCATCATCATCATTGCTTAAAATGTAATTAGAATTTTCATTGGGAATGATCATGTTCTCAGTTAGATGTTTCTCCTTCGGTTGTCAGAATGGAAATGCAAATGTTTTGGGAAGATGGCCTTTTATGCAAATTGTGTTGATTTTTGTCATGCATGAGTTAAGTTGATCAATCAGAAGCCAGTAAAAGTAGGTCATGTCATGGTTGAGTGAATTCAACCAATCAACAATCAATATACCTGTGACATCAATGCAACAGTAAAAAGTAGGTCATGTCACAGTTGAATGAATTCAACCAATCAGTGATTGAGTTACCTGTGACATCATCAAATTGTAGATCAATTATGAGTATTATGCGGTGACTGATGTTGTTGTTGAATGTGTATCATTTTTGATTGGTTGAAAATTTTAAAAGTCAGGATGATAATTTGATTAGATGGGTTGTGTTAATGTAAACAAAAGAAAATATATCAATGTGAAGGATTCCACTGTTATATCACATTCTATCTAATAGCATAGAAGAGTACACTCATATGTGTAAAATGGAAACTACACTCATTCAAATATCAACTAGAACTACTTTGGAAGTAGATTCTAAGTAAGTATAAATATTCATAATAATAAATGGAAAAGTAGTATTTTGTAAAATAAATGAGACTAGAAATAGTTGATTAAATGTATTTGAATTTGTTGTAGAAATAGGACTCTGAAGTTTGAGAAGACATCAGAATATGGTCCTTCCTAAGAGTGCAGTGTATGATACAACTGTGTGGGCAGAAGCCACTTTACAATTCAACAATTGGAAAGAAGGCTTCAAGAATGACAAACATATGAAGTGTGTAGTGTACTTTGTTTCTAGTATTTGGGAAAGAAACAATGCCAGGTACTCTGGAATACACTGTTTGAATGCTTTGGGTGAGATTATTTCCAAAACAGGTATCAACTTGGACAATTTTGAATGGATCAACATGATGAAGAAAGTTGATGAAATCAATGTGGCATTGTATGGCATTCAGACTGTCCAGGGTGAGAAGCATACAAGTCTGAATGAAGTTCAGGCATGGGGGTTCAAATGGCTTCTGAATGGAGGAGAAGTGGAATACAAGGGTGACATTTTTAAGCTACATGCTGGGCTGAAGTATTACACTGAAGAAGAAGATAGAACCCATGCAAATAGCAGTAAGACACATCTGAAGTTGAAGAAAGGAGAAGAAAATGAAGTTATATTGCAGATAACTCCAGAGTATACAGAAGTAACAGAGAGGAAAAAATATGTCAGTTTTTCATTTGACCTTGATCAAATGACCTTGATACAATTGAAATTAATTCAATAATGCAAAGATAAGTTAAGATTAAATTTTTTGATAGATGAGATATGTATATTGAACAGTATTATTCATATAACTTTATTTTTAGCATACAGATACATCCTCACCATATCTAGGTCATGTGTGAGTATCAAGGTCATTGGATCAAGGTCAAATGAAAAACTGACATATTTTTTCCTCTCTGTTACTTCTGTATGCTTGTATGCCACTAAAACTTACAAAAAAGGTCAAGGCCATCTGAAGGTCAAGGTCAGGATTCTGCAGTATCAAGGTCAAATGACTAGAATTCAAATTTTCTGTCTATTTGCAAATGTTTTTGTGATCTATGTGTTATGCGGATGGTACGCCTCTGATTGAAAGGCATTCTTGTTCGGTGATATTGCTAAATTTTAATGCTGTGGGTGGCGTGTTGTGTAGTTATGCCCGCCGTGTCATTGAGTATTGAGACTCCGTCAAAAAACGTGAAATGTCATTCGGAACAGACGTTCGCACGCATTCTTCTAATTTTGGTATCGATGGATATGTTGTTTGTGACAGTTTGTTCTTGTGCAGATGACTGACCAGACAAATTCATTAACATTGGGTTTCGGTCTCTGTAGAATTGATGCTGACCAAGAACATGATTCTGATTAGTATTTTAACCATATTTTAGCCACTTGCCGTCGCCAATGTAAAGTTTAAATACAGTATCGCAAGATACAACATTGATTACGAAAAGAATTGATCGTCGTGCTCAGTCAGACATAAGGGAAGCATTGGGTCCATACTGACCTACATAACTCAATTTCCAGCTCTTCTTTGTTCAGACCACATAACACCAGGGAAGGTAATGTTTTTGGATGTAAACGCAAAGGAAGGGTTTCTAAACGGTACATTCGAAGATCCTTCCTGTGGTCCCTGATCCAAGTGTGCCTGAATTGACAGTTGTTCCAAAAATATATACAACAACACAAGCAACAATGAACTTACTTTAAACAAGGTTTATTCATGAAATTACATGTGACTTAAACCATTGCCAATTTGGAAGCAAAATCCCCAACTTTGCCCTTCCCACTGGGTGAAACCTGAAATAACTGAAATGAATTAAATAAAGTAAATAAACTATTGAAACATTATGGGACTTTTTGGAACTGTCTTGCACACATACATGCACACACATGGTTAAAACTATTATTTTACATGTTATTCTGTTACAGGTTGAACACGGTTAATTCAAAGTGATTTGTCTGCATGGTTTTCCTTCGAATTAAGTGGAAATTCGAACTAAACTATGTCTTGTTATTCAAAGTTTTGAAGAAACTTCAAATTTCAGTTCACTTTGAATTAAGTCTTCAAGTTAGGACTGAGTTTGAATTATTGCTTTGAATTGTGGCTTCCTTTGATTTAACTCTTTGAATTAGACTCAAACTACTTCGAATTAAGGAATAGCATCCTTTTGATGTTGGATGCTTGTTTTGTCATGTATTTTATTTGTTGTATCGATTGCTTAGACACATTCAATTGTTTAGTATCAACAAATGCTTGTTATTTCATGTCGAGACAGTCAAAATAACAAGCATTTGTTGATACTAAATAATTGAGTTCGTGTCAAAGCAGTCAATACAACAAATAAACTACATGAAAGGCCACTAAGTGGTTCAAATTACACTGTATATTCTAATTCGAATTACACCAAACTTTGAATCAAAAGGCCTTTAATATTCGATTTACAGTCACTTCGACCTAAGTTAGTATTGAAATGCCTTCGATTTGGTGGAACTTCGAACTAAACATGTTCGAATGAACAGTATTTTTTAACATTGAAAAGATAGGATTTTGAATTTTTGAATTAAGTGGATCTTCGAATTAACCGTGTTTGAATTAGCTGTGTCCGACCTGTATTTGTGATCAAAATGTCACAAATGACAGAATAAATAACAAGATACTGGTTGAAATTACTTGGAAATAACTTAACATGTAAACGGAAATGACATAAATGACAGAGACCAGGTCGGACCTACTATGAGGTTCAGTGAAGCCCAGAAGTACACCAATTAAGGCGAGCCTCGTAAAGTTAATGTGAGAGCTGTCTTGTCTGAAATGTGTTGTATTACAGAAAGATTACAATGGTTTATGTCCGTAAGGACCCGACTGTTCAGTCCGTGCTGAAGTAACAGTCTGTGTGACATTAAGCCTTTCCTTTCAGTGCATATCTATCCAGACATCTGGAATAAAAAATGTTTAAAACCTTAAATTTAATACATTTTATTATGTTAAAGTGTTGTTGCTAAATTCGGTAAAGTTTTATGAAAAGCACATTTGAAATTATGAATTTCAGAAATCTAGTGTTTTTATGTGTCACATTGTTAACTTGTCAATGTAGCAGATTTGTGGAAAGAAGTGAGTATTGTTTTTATACTTACACATATTGTTCTCAGTTCTTAGTGACGGATCGTACAGAGTGCTCTTGGATATGATAACAATATCAGAAATAATGACTAAATTAATAATCTTTCATAATAATCATTGGAAAAAAATTGATGTATAAAATTGATGTTTAAAATTGCTTTTTTGCAAAATGTATTTTTTCTGTGATTTTACATTTACAGTATTTATTTGGGTTTTTTTCCTCCTTGCAATGACATTGATATTTATTTTTGGGATTCTGAATAAAATTCAATTTGCATACATCATGTTAAGGTTGAAGGTCACTTTCAAATATTGTGTGTGACTGCTTTTTCCCGAGATTAAGGTAATTTTTTATAACATTGACATCACAGCCATGTGTCTTTTGACAAACAGTCCCACTTTATTGAACATAAGCTGTGAGGTTCACTGTGGCCAATTGTATTGCATTCGAATAGCTAGTGTACTATGAAACTAATAGAGAGACTAAATGACACTTAAATTTTGATGACAATTTGTATTAAAATTGGAATAATATTTATTTTTTCAAATAATTTCATTTGTAGCACTTGCATTTTGACATCTGCAAAGTTTCAAAAAAGTTTCACCATGCCAAATTTGAGAAACATAGAGATAACCATTGATTTCAGTGGGAACCTGGGCCATCTTCGTGATGTGATTACTCAGTAATTAACTGGTGAATGTACCTGTAACTTCCACAAATTTCTTAAAACATTATGTTCTTCAAACGACTGCTAATAAATTTGCAAAGTATACGTTGTAAAGAAGTACCCTGAAGGAACACAAGACGGAAATTATTTTTACACTGCTAAATATTACCCCAGAACTACTACACCGATCTTTTAATGCTAAATAAAGTGCAGTTTGCATACAAAAACGGAACGAGGTTGGAAATATGATTGTTTGCAGACCCATTTTAATATACAATGTTTTTTCCTAATGAAGGTGGAAATGACACTTTGCCAAATGGAGAAAGTCTAGTGAGAGTAAGTGTGGATATTGTTGCATTCAATTGATTTTGTTTGAAATAATCGTTCCTTTCAATTGAGCTATGAATTTTATTGTTTCTGATATGATCGATTTTGTTAAAGAATATTATGTATTCATTTTCTTAGGTTACAAACTACACTGAGGATCCAAGTGTGAATGAAGTTTTAGAAACATGTTGGGCAAGAAATTGTAGTGCTGCTTGCAATCAGAATAATAGTGAAACTTGGGAATGTTGTAGTTGTTCTCTTGGTATCCCCCCTCCTGGTGAACCTTTGCAATCTTTTACTGTGAGTTTTCGCCCTTGATGATTGATGTGACAAATTTATGTCAGTAAATTACTTATTTTGTGAAATAATTGCTCTGTTGATGCTTTTAACAGGTGTCTGGTAAAGGACATGCCATATTTTTTGATGAATTTTTGGATACCTGTCAATCACAAAACTGTAGTGCAGTTTGTAGCAAGAATGGGAGTCCATATTACTGTTGCAATAGACTTGGTAGTTGTTCAGTTAGAGTAAGTTTTCATACATAATTGACTTTAATTGATTGGTTCCAAAATGTTATACCTGTTGCTTTGACTTTGTAAGGGGTACTTTCAGAAAATAAAATTTTTAAAAATTTTTTTTTTTTGAGGACATAAGTCCCTTTCGTGGGGCTACTGATACCCCTGTTTTGGTCTTCTGGTGATGTCTGCCCTGGGTTTTCTTGATTTAGGAGTGATGAAGGGATGAGGAGGGGAGGTAAATAGCTAATTCAACGGCTATGGGGATCCAGTGTCTAATCAGAAAAAGTGTACATATTTAATCATCTTTCAATTGATTCCAGGACACTATGAATGTTTTGAATTTATTATGTATCAAATGTCAGTAAAAATCTATCAAAACAATAGGCATGTATTGATCAAAGAAACCTGCTGTAGGTGACAAACTACTGGAATCCAAAGAGTAGATGAAGTATTGCAAAACTGTTCCAGAGGTGTTTCTAATTGTCATGCTGTGTGCAACCAGGATGACGGTGAAACCTGGGAATGCTGTAGCTGTTCTCTTGTTGTTCCTCCTCCTCCTCAACATGGTGGTCCCACCCAGTTATTTACAGTAAGTGACTCATTCCAGAGAGTTATTTCTAGAGGGACTGTTGTTTATATTTTTGTCATTATGAATTTTGAAATAAATACAGGTGTATGTTTATGGAGGACCCTTATGGCGAGATGAACTTTTATCTTCTTGTCAGACAAGATTGTGTGAGGCAATTTGCAGTCAGGGTAGTGGTTGGTACTGTTGTAATAGAGTAGGTGATTGTTCTACTGCCACTGTATTAAGAGTAAGTATTGGCATGGAAAATGGATCAATTATTTCATCTAAGAGGATAATTCCCATTGCTTAAATTCATAATATGAGCAAAGTATGTTTGAATAACATTTGCGATTTTGACAGGTAACAACCTATACTGCAAATTCAACAATTAATGAAGTATTGGAAGAATGTTCCAGAAGCATTCTAAAATGTGAGGCTGTTTGCTCTCAGGATAATGGTGAAACATGGGAGTGTTGCAGCTGTTCGCTTGGTCCTCCCATTGATTTGGACGGTTCAGACGGTTTTACTCTGTACACTGTAAGTGTATTTCATAATGGGTTCATTCGATTCAACCCGCTGTTTTAAATGTATCAGCTGA
The DNA here is from genome assembly GCA_038406175.1 of Haplosyllis leylae. NCBI lineage: Eukaryota > Metazoa > Annelida > Polychaeta > Phyllodocida > Syllidae > Haplosyllis > Haplosyllis leylae. The sequence goes on along the minus strand of JBCAUG010302967.1, from coordinate 5,413 downwards.
ATGGTTAATTCTTTGTTCATGCTGGTGTAATTATTGAACAGTCATCATGTAGTTTTGACACTAAATTTTACTTCAAATAGGTGACAGCTCATATTGGACCGTTATGGCTGGATGAGTTTGTAGATACCTGCCAGTCAAGAAACTGTGAAGCTGTTTGTAAGCAGACTGCAACTCAGTGGTTTTGTTGTAATGAAGACGGTATTGGCTGTCCTGAATGTTAAAGATTTGGCCAATGTGCGTCACCATTTAGGATACATTAAGGAAACAATTCTTGGACAATTATGGCTTCATTAAGATTTAAATGTGTGTAGGGAAGGGAGAGTAATAATTTCAATAATTCATGCAAGAGGAAGTAGTTTGAATGATTTTTTTTCTGTGAATAAATTCCATATTTTCATATTATCAGCTTTGGCGTTTCAAATCATCGGGTAAATTTGCTTTTGATGACAAAATAAATTTAATAGATAACTTAGAAACACTAACAAGTTCGGACTATATATCCCAAATGAATGTTTAATTATTACCGACCCCGTACGTCGTACGACGGTAAGGTAATGTTTTAACAGGCGTGAGTCTGTCCAAGGGGGGGGGGGGGGGGGTGTTGAGGGGGGTCCTCAAATCCTACCCCATACCCGAACCAGATCCAGCCCAGCCGGGTACGCCCCCTCCAGAAAATTTTTTTTAAATATTTTTTGTTTAATTTTTCACGCAGGAGGACTTTCTTGTTTAAGAGTTGTTTTAAAAAGTATAATTATATACTCTCCCTTCACCATGTGTATTATTTAAGTGATATTTCATAAACTAAAATTGAAAGATTCTGTGAGAAATTCTAATCACCTTTTGATAATAACATGATAAGAACTGTTAAATTCCTTATTTGTAAAGCTTTGAAAGCAACATAAAATATCTGCAAGTATCCTTAGTTGTCGCATATTATTTTTGCTTTACCTTCAAGTCTTTGTAAGTAAATCAAGCTTAAACTTCTAAAATTCTTTCAGCACCAACCATCAAGTGTATGTGTAATGTTTTATCACAGGTGAACAACTTATTTAAATGTATAGACCACTGTCACATCTCATAATTTATTTAACATTTGTGTGTGTTTTATGATTTTCAAATTCACAGAATGTTCATCTGATTTGATTTTGTTCAAAATGATTTTTCTAAAGAATAATTTGGAAAAGAAGCTAACTTAGTTTCAATCACAATAGAAATGCATGCACAAAAGTACACAATGCTCATTTCAATACATTAAGTGTTTTTTTATGTAATTTAAGTGCTTTGCAATTTTTGTAACCAAATAGTGATTTATCACATAACTAAGGGACCACAAAATCCCGTAAGTTGACCTATATATATTTGGGTAATATAATTCTCAAATTTGATGGTCAATAATTATGTAGTTTAGTTATGTTGTTTTACGAAAACTATGTTATGTACCTTTTGAGGCTGAAACTTTCAAGAATCAATCTGCATCCTTATGTAGATTTATGTGAATTGATTTATTACCCTTGTGTAGAATCTACAGTGTCATATTATGAACCTACTGGAACTTGTAATAGTGCATAATAATTTATCCCCCATTCATTGAAATGAGAATTTCGCAAGTTTTCCTATATATCCTTTGTGGACAGTCAGCTCTTCTGTTGCATTCTTTTTGTGGTAAAACGAATTCATATGATGAACTTGCCGTGGTAAAAATGAACAGCATTTTATTTTCGAAGCAAAAAAAAATTTATTATAACAAAATCATATACTAAAAATATAAGATTTTCGAAGCATGTGTCTGTCTGTCCGAATAAAATAATGAATGCTGGGACCAAGTATAATTCCTAACAACTTTACATGAATTCTAAAAGCCACCATTAATGCCAAGAACACGCTGGTTAATGACTGCTAAAAACAAGGAGAAAATGCTAATGCATTTTTAGTCTCTCTGTTCTGATTAGGCAACAAACATATTTGAATCAGTCCTAAGCACTTTGCTGTTGAGGGAATTTTAGCAGTAGGAGCCTTTGAAGTACATAACCGTTGCCATCGGTCATTCCTCAGTTTTACTCCAGTTTTGATGAGCCGTCTTCTTATGATCCTTGATATAATAAAAGCATGATTGTTTTTATTTCTCTGTAAGCCCGCTGAATTGGGTTTTCAAATTGCATATATTCATATTCAAATGCGCCCCATCCTGTGTGGGCTTTTACTTTGTTTCCTTCAGAAGTGTTGCTAAGAGCTTGTACATTGACTGCAATAAAGCTACTCTGCAAGTTAAGTTGTCACCATGTGAATCCTAACTGTTAGGAGAAGTAATAAATACTCTCAAAGGTTGTAGATCCAGGATTTCCCATTGTGGTCATAACCGACTTCTAGGGACCTCTATTTATGCCAAAATGTCTGATAACCTTGGGGGCCCTTGGATCCACTAATGATTCACGTTTTTTTATCAATTGCGTTACAATTAAAAAATACACATTATGAATTGTGGTTTTCTTTTTGTTTTTGTAGCTCAAACGATTTTATATCATATTTGACTTTGATATTTTTATATAGTGATGCGCAATTTGCTACCAGGAGATGTCATTTCACTATGGTCATTGAGCTCTACTGTCTGGTTGATGATTATCCGCATTTCAATCAGATAATGGTTTTCTTTAGTAAATAATCGTTTCAGTAACTGAATGTCACAGACTGTTAGCAAAGACCCTTTGCTGTTAGTCATAAAAAAACAATTGCAAAGTTGAACAGCCTTTTGACATAGGATCCACTTTGGGGACCCTGTCAAATGCCTATTTAAAGAAAAAAAGACATGGACTTACGTACTTGAAGATACTGTAACTATTGTCTCCTGCTTTTGTTTTGGCAAAAATGTCATAAGGATTGTGCCAAGAATTTCACACAGGGCGATCAGCCATTCCTTTCCATGTATTCTGTGAGTTACTCCGAAATAATATTTGAATAATTTATCACTGATAGCACATTGTAAATTGGCGTTCATTTAAGTGTAATTAGGAATATGGCGACCAAATAGAGACTAAATAGTCACAAGGAAATAATAGGGCCCTCAGCAGCATAAATTATTTTGGGAAGTCAAAATTTACAGTTTGCAGCAATTTTGAGATGTCGTGGATACAAAAATTATTTCTTGTAAACCAAATAATAAATACCCTTCAAAGTAGCAGATCCATGATTTTCCAATGTGGTCATTGCCGACTTTCAGAGGCCTGCATCTGTTTGTGCCAATATATCTGAAAACCCGAGGTTCCCATGGATCCACCAATGATTCGCGTAATTTTTTTTGGATCAATTGCCTCAAAACCAAAAATACGCATTACGAACTGGGATTTTATTTTCTTGTTCTGTCTCAGGCAATTTTATGCCATATTTAACTTTGATATTTTCATATAGTGATGCGCAATTTGTTATTTTGCACAAAATTTAAGTCATTGAACTCTGCTGTCTGTTTTGATTATCTGATTGATTGTCTATTTAAGTTGATGCTCGTCACATAAACTAAATGTCACAGACTGTTTGTCATCATAATGTTAAAAAACAACTGGAGAGTTGAACAACCTTTTGGCAAGTGACATATGCTGAGTAAATTTTTTTTTGCTTCTTTCTTACCTCGAGTTAGACCTTTGGTGTCAGTTTGTTCTTATGAGCTTGGCTCACAAAAACTTCAATAACGTTGTTTTCTGTCACTACAGAATTAAAATGTTGTCAGAAATTGCCACGATTTTGTTTTACCAAGCGTCATTTGTCTCAGGTGTCACTGTATTGGCCACTTCATTTCCCTCTCAATGTTAAACTCGAGTTTTTCACAATCAAATAAAGTTGGCAATGTTGGCATTATTGCCAACTTTGTGTTCACATATATTTGCAATTTTCTTCTTCATTTGCGCCCATTGATATTAGTAAATGTGAAATTAGAAATCAAAGGATACATACATTTCAAGGTTAAAATGAAGCTGGCAATATTGGCATTCTTGTGTTGCGGAGAGTTTGTAAAAGACTCTATTGAATGTAGTGACTAAAGCACTGCATATGCCAGGTAATAACCGGTCCCCAGTGCAGTCAAGTATGACTTGATTGATCAAGTATTTAATTTCAGTTGTTCAGATTAACCATATATTTTAAGATTGCTGTACTGACATTAGTAACTGAAATAAAATATTGTGTAAATTGTTGACAATAATCATAGAAATGGCCTGTTGAGGCTCGAAAATGATTCATTGTTCTGTCTTTGAAAACGTGAATGATAAAGTTGGCCTTCATACGATTTGAAATTAATGGTAATCTCCATGTTATTCAACACTTGGACAGTGAAATTTCAAATATTTCAGATTAAATTTTAATGAAATGAACTTCTTTCTAGTTATAATTCACATATCAGTGCAATTAAAAGTGTTCATATGCTTTCCCTAAAAATGGCCATCCTCCACTGACATTCAGAATTGTTGTTGTTGGTCCACTGACCACCACAATGCATTGCAATTAACCGCAATTAAATTGGAATAAAGAGGTTAATAATCCAGTTAGTCTAGTATTCAATGAAACTTGACTGTGTTTTGATGGAGATGGTAGATCACAAGAGGTCCGAAGTGATAGATGGAAAATCTCTAAATGAGAGACTTCCCATTAACCATGCTTTTGAATAAAGCTTGTTTAAATTAATTGTGACTGACGACCTGTAAATTGCACGTACATCACAAACCTGTGACAGATATAGCCTTAATCACCAGGTTTGATTCACGAATGCACTTCAGATTTGGTTAAAGGCCTCACGGTTTCGGAGATAAAGAGAAAAGACCAATTACTTCCTAACTAATACACTGAGTAATGCAGCAAAGAAAAATCCATCTTGGTGGAAATAATCTATCACCATGACCTGACTGGACTCAAAATACAAGGGAAGCATCGGGTCCATACTGACTCACACAACTCAATTTCCAGCTCTCCGTTGTTACCGACCACTTACGTAGCACGAGGGAAAGTAATGATCATCCCATGATCAACTAGGACAAGCAGGAAGGAGGGCCTCTAGGAATAACCGCCCAGAATGGGTGAGGCACAAAAGGACTGGTCAGGGAGGAACCTCTCCCCCACCTAGGTTGGTTAGGATACAGAAGCAATAGTGATGGGTCATGTGGTCGTATACCCTCAGAATGTTGATGGAAAACTATTACCCAGGGCATGGTTGACGTTTTGTACTGACCACATATGGAGCACGATTGAGGTTATTGCTGAAATTCAATTCCTCGGTCGAGATAGCTCAAAAGCCGTCAGGTTGGTAGAATATCGTTTTCCCTCAGAAATGATTCCAGCAGCGGATCAGGCCACAGATCTGGGAGAGAGTTTAGGTGCGAAATGGACTGGAAACTCCCCCCCCCCCCCCCCCACCACCCGCACATGGAAGAGG